>PVKM010002757.1:0-62223 GCA_004027735.1 Carollia perspicillata
ATATATTTATTTTAGGGAGAGGTAAGGGGAGGGAGAAAGAGAGGAAAAGAAGCAGCAATTTGTGCCAGCTGGTGCTCAATGGATTGAGCTCGGGCCTGCAGACCAAAAGGTTGCCGGTTGGGTCTTGGTCACGGCTTGTGCCTGGTTTATGGGCCAGGTCCCATAAAACCAGTAGGTGTGAGAGAGGCAACCAATAGATGTTCCTCGTGCACATTGATGTTTTTCTCCCTCTCCTCCTTCCTTTCCCCTCTCTCTAAAAACAAATAAATAAAATCTCCACAAAAGGAAAAAGAAAAAGAAACATCACTTGGTTGCCTCATGTGCCCCAACCAGGGACCAAACCCTCCACCCAGGCTTGTGCCCTGACCTGGAATCCAACCAGCAAACCTTTCCATTTGTGGGACATTGCCCAACCCATTGAGCCACACCAGTCAGAGCAAAAGCTTATCTTTTATATATTCTGTGTGTGCGCATGTGTTTGTATTTTCAACATAAGAAACACCCAAACTTGTAGGGAATTTTTATGAGTTTATTTGAGCCAATCTGCCAGGGAGCAAGATTTCAAATGCTCCAGAAAATAACACTTTTGCAGGTTCTTTTATGCATTTCAAATTAAGGAATGTTGGAGAGAACACGGCAGGGACTGGATTACTGAATAGTTAACAAGATTACATACTCTCTTGAGGATTAAAACCCTCTTCTTGGGGCATTTTTTTTCTTCTTTTGTCTTTGAGGGGTATTTCTTCTGGTATTTCAAAGGTATGTTGACCTAGATGCACAGGAACGATAGACAGGGCTTACCTGGGGGGAAGGTAAACCTAGTACTAAAGAAATTGTATGCCTGGGGCATGACTCGCACCATGACCAGCTCAGCTAGAAATTTATGGTCAGATCACCCTGTTAATTTAGTTTTCATAGAATCCCTCCGCACCCCCTTCACAATATATATGAAACCCAGGGGAGAAAGGCATCGAAAAGAAAGGTCTTGCTATTCCAAGAGGCCTCTCTCTGAGGCCTCTAATGAGGCTGCATTGCAGGAAGCTTGGGCAGGGGGTGGAGTCTAGTAGCAGACCCAACAGAAATTGTAGGTTAGGGCCAGGTTAAGCCTTTGGGACTTTATCCTGTGGCAGGAGCCTTTGAAGGCTATTAAACAAGGGTGTGGCTGATCACACAGTGAGTGATTCAGCCAAGGTCTCGCAGTTCTGCTTCCTAAGGCTCCCTACTCCACCTCCCTTCCCTTCCACGAGCTCTTCCTTCTTTGCCCACAGAGGCCAAGCTCTGGCATGAATCTAAATCACGAGCACAGACATGATCACCTACCCCGCCCACCCTGCCCACCCTGCCACCCATACCCCATCCTAGATCAGTGGTCTTCAGAGGCTCAACATTCAGAATCACAACGTGGAACACCTGGTAAGGGCTGGAGTGGCTCTCCCAGCACAGATACCCCCTAGCAGGGATTTAAAGGGCAGAGCTTATATAAAAATCAACCTACTCCAGATTGAGTCATTTCTTCTATCACACCCCCTCTGCTCATTCCTCCCTCCCATAATGAAGTGTAAACAGTCCATTGGTGGGGGAAGAGGCCTTGGAGGCAGAAAAAGAGGAGGCTTCAAGACAGAACCTAGGGTATCAGGACTCCAGGAAAGTCATCCATTATCAATCTCTCTTCAGCAGGCCTGCTTGGAAACACAAATACGGGCAGGTCAGGAGCTGGGGGGAGGAAAAGAGGGGAGAGGAAAAGGAGGTGGAGGAATGAATGTACGGTGTACACTTGTCCTACCAGCAGTCTATGAGAATTCAATGCTAGAAGGTATCAGATTCTCACACCTCAGTTAAACCAGTTTTCTCCATTTTGTGTCTTTTATCCTTCCAGGGGGAGAAGAAAAGGCTAACACTATTGAGCAATCTCTTAGCAGCAACTCTGTACTAATATACTCGTTTTATAGATGAGAACACAGCCTCAGAGAAAGCAAGTGGCATGCCAAGGGTTATGCAGCTGCTGAGTGGCAGAGCTGGGAGAGAAGAAGGCCAGTTCAATTCTTCAGAAGCTTGGACTCAAAAAATGACTTGGGGGAATTTCACTTTTAGGGGAAGAGGAAATGGTTTTATGGTAAAATCCAAGTTTTTTACTGGGTACCCAGCTCCCGTTTTTTACCTCGCCCGCTGCCATGGCTGGAGTGGCCACAGCATGCAGAGAACCTTTCAACCGTAAAGACTTGCCCTTGTTTTGCCAAAGAAGGGTGTGCCCCCTCCCCACTATATTACTCCCTCACTTCATTTGGGTCTCTGCCTAAAAATCAGACAGGCCTTCCCTGATCACCCCGTATCCAAAGAGCAGCCTCTATCACCCACACCCCTTTACGGTGTCTCATTTGTCTTCATAGCACCTACTATATCTTGACATATTTATACACACTCGACCCTTGAACAACATGGATTTGAACCTCATGGGTCCACTGATACACAGATTTAAACTGTACACACTTCTCTGCTTATCGTGTATCTCCACCTACTAGACCTTAAACTCCAGGAGGACAAGGACAAGGTTTGGTTCACTGCTGTAATCCTGGAGTCTGACACAGAGTAGGTCCCTAATGTGTCGAGGGAATAAAACAGGGAAATCTACTTTCTTCCACTAAGAAATCCCCATCAGCTGCTAAATCCCTCTCACCCTTAGAAGCCCCACTCCTTTGCTCTCCCTTCAGAGAGTGTCTCTCCCTCATCTTCCCCGGTTCAAGGACTGACAGCCACGCACGCAGCCGCTCCAGCCAGAAACCAGAAGTCGTCCTCAACTCCTTTCTTCCTGGAAAGAAAGAAACCCCCAGTTTCCAATTCATCAGCCCTAGTCCACTTCTGCCTCCTAAATTGTCTCCCAGCTCTGCCGTGTTCCCCAATCCTTGCTGTGTTCCCTCCTCTACTAGGCAGCCCTCCTTTCTTGCCTGGGTTGCAGCATCAGCCTCATCACCAATCTTTGCCTCCAGTGTGGCCCCTGCCATTCAGTCTCCACATTTCAATCAGAGTAATTGGTCTAAAGCTCAAATTGTCTGGGTGAACACCCCATTGAGTTTTCAGCGGCCTGATGTAAAGGCTAGGATCTTAAAGTGGTTTACAAGGCCCTCCCCTAACTGGCCACAGCCTCACTTTTAACCATACTCTGCTCCTGCCTGATTGAACTGTGCTCATGTCTCCGATGTGTTCATGATAATTCTTTTGCCTGAGAGCTCTGGCCAACAGCTCATCATTCTGGTCTTAGATTTGATACCACTTCCTCCAGGGAGCCCTCCAACCTCATCCATCCCACCAGACTGGGTTAGGAATCCCTAGTGTATAAAATGAGGACATCTTCCCCACTCAGAGGGATCCCAGTTGCAACCTGGTCTAATTTTCCATCCTTTTTCATCGCATTCCTGATGGATATCACTGCTTGAAAAGCCTCCATTGCTTCTTCAATACCTCTTGCCCTTTAAGACCCTCTCAAGTCCAGACTCTCCCAGAAAACTTTCTGGGGGATGAAAAAAAAAAGGCCACCTCTGAGTCAGGATGCCCCTAGCTCAAGTCTCACCTTTGCCACTTCCTAGTGTGACCCTTTGCATGTCACTTTGCCTCTGAGAGCCTCAGTTCCCTCTGTAAAATGGTGGTGATAACATTAATACTCACCTCAGGGTTGTTATAAGTAAAATTATAGATGTTAATGGACATTGTAAACACTGAAGTGTTATGTAGATGTAAGGATGGCTATTATCTTTCCTGGCATTGTGCCCCTGCAGCACTCACAGGCCATGACCCCCGCATTTTGAACTTAATAATAACCTGCCTCCAATTATCTGCTCTTGCTCCCATGTGGTAGCCTGCTGTTTACAACCAGTGCAGAAGCCAGCTGATACCATGTCTTCCACAGCTCTTCTGCGTCCCCTAGAGTTTAGAAATCGCTGCTGAGCAAATAGGTATACGTTATTACTGTGATTATAACTAACTACCATTTATTAATCACCTACTATACACTAAGTACATGTTATTTATAATTTTCAAAACTATCCAAGATATAATTATTTTTTAAAAGACTGCACTTATTTATTTTTACAGAGAGGGGAAGGGAGGGCAAATGAGAGGGAGAGAAACATTGATGTGTGAAAGAAACATTGATTAGTTGCCTCTTGCACGAACTCCAACCTGGAACCAGGTCTGCAACCCAGGCACGTGCCCTGACTGGGAATCAAACTGGCAACCTTTCAGTTCGCAGGCCAGTGCTCATTCCACTGAGCCACACCAGCCAGGGCAGGACTGGTCAATTTTGACTTGTAAATTAAGTACAACTCCACCAAGAGCACAGTCCCAAAGTGTTGGTCCTACAGATGCAAAGGGTGAGAGATAATCAGGAAAAGCCCTGGAACATCTAGCAGTGTCAGCACCAAACTGCTGCCTACGTCTCTGTGAAGACGCGAGTGGGAGGATCTGATGGCCAAATCACTCACAGTAAGCAAGTGGTAACCTCACAGGTTTCCATTCTCCTCGGCTAAGAATTTGATCCAAGCCCTGGCTGATGTAGCTCAGTGGATTGAGGGTGGGTCTGCGAGCCAAACGATCGCGGTTTGATTCCCAGTCAGGGCACATGCCTGGGTTGCAGGCCAGTTCCCAGCGCGGGGCAACCTTACGTTGTTATTTCTCTCCCTCTCTCCTTCCCTTCCCCTCTAAAAATAAATAAATAAAATCTTTAAAAAAAAAAAGAATTTGATCCAAGAGGAGATGTAGGCTTCACAGTTCACCACTAGGTGGCACTGTACAAGGAGACATGCAAATCACCCAATTAGAACCATTCAACACGAATACTTAGAAGGGATTTTGGAGCAAGCAAAGGCCTCTTTTTACAGAAGAGATGTGAGGCCCAAAGAAGTTATCCAAGTTGCCCAGTGTCATGGGTGAATCAGTACTCGAGAGCAAAGTCTGTCCGTTTCTTAGTTCAGTGCATTTTACTTTTAATGCTCGTCAAATCACACCTAGATGCCTATCTCTACTCATGGTGTGATCCTACTCTAGACACTGACATTTTCTGGAGCCTCAATCTTTCTGTCCATAGATTAGAGGATTAGTCTAGATCTGTGATGTCAATATAGTATGGCTATTTATTTATTTGTTGTTTATTATTTTTATTAATTTATTTGAGAGAGAGAGAGTGAATTGTTGTTCCACTCATTCATGCATTCACTGGTTGAATGTGCCCTGACCAGGGATTGAACCTGCAACCTTGGTGTATCAGGACAACGCTCTAACCAACCGAGTTACTGGGCCAGGGCCTTAACTAAAATTTAAAATTCAGTTCTCAGTTACACTAGACATTTCAAATGCTCAATAGTTGGTTGTGAATCGTGCCTATCATACTGGCCAGCAGAGATTTAGAACATTTCCATTATTGCAGGTAGTTCTAACAGACAGTAGTAGCTCATTTGAGCTTTAGTATTCGATGGATCTTCTGTGAGCGCATTGGAAGGTATAGGATTAAATGCAGAAGGTTTCCCAGCTCTCAGCCTGAGTTTCTAACCATATACAGGCAGAAGAAAAAAGGGTGGAAGAAAGGTCCTCCCGTCATGAAGTTGACATTCTAATGGGACTAAGGGTGAATGAAGCCCAAAAACCACAGCTTCTGTGATCAAGGTACCTTAGAACAGTTCCTCTTAAACTTTCTATACATCCCACTTTAAATGCAGTTGCTGATTCAGTAGGTCTGTGATGAAGCCTATGAACCTACATTTCTAGCAAACTCCATGTTGATACTAATGTTGCTGGTGATAACACACTTTAAGTAGCAAGGGTTTGGAAAATTTTGCGAAAAGACAAAATTGGTATGTGTGCATCAACTAAAATAATATTGTGGATCTTCCTGGGAGGCCAGGGTTCAAATATCACTCTTCAGTAACTCTTCTTCATGCCTCAGAACTAGGTCAGGAAAGCTCTTATGGGCCACTATCATTCCTCATATGTCCCCTAGCCTGGCGCCATTCATGCTACATTGCCTTTCCTTTTTAAATTTTGGCCTCAGTCTTCCCCATGGGGCCACAGCCTGGGTCAGTCTCACTCACTGCGGCACCCCCCACACCCAGCACAGTGTCTGGCAATTGGGGTTTTTAGAGTTATTTATATATCTCCTTCATATGTTTTCAATGAAAGCGCTTTACCAGATATGTGATTAGCAAATCTTTTCTCTATTTGTGACTTGCCTATTCATGTCACAGTAACTTTGTAAGAACAGAAGTTCTTAATTTTTGTGAAGTCCAGTTCATCCGGCTTTCCATTATGGATCATGCTTTGTTGCCATATCTAAGGAATCATTGCCTAACTCGAAGTCATAAAACTTTGCTCTTGCATTTTCACCTGGAAGTTTGTGGTTTTAGGCATTACATTTAAATTTATGAGCCATTTTAAGTTAATTCTTATATACAGTACAAAGATATAGATCAGGATTCATATTTTTGGATACTATATTCAGTTGTTCCAGCTCTATTTGTTGAAAAGACTATCCTTTCTCCTTTGAATAGTCTTTGCTCCTGTGTAAATGATAGTGAAATATAGTCAGTTGACTATATTTGTGTGGATCTATGTCTAGGTTCTCTGTTCTGTTCCATTGATCTGTTTGCCTATTTCACCAATACCACATTGTCTTGATTATTATAGCTTTAGAGTCAGTCTTAAAGTTTCATAGTGTTACTCTCTGATTTGCTGGTTTTTAAAATTTGAATTTCATAATTTCCATCTGTTCCACACGCACACTGCTGGTTTCTCCTTATAATTCTTGTCCAGTGGATGGTGACACATGACACACTCTACTGACAGAGGCACAGAGAAGCGAAATAACCTGCTCCCCCAACAGGTCACAGAATCTTGGCTTTCCAGTGCCTAGATGCACTAACCTACTCCCTGGCAAAGGAACTTTGCTCTGTTCTCTGCAAGGTGAACAACTGTCCGCCATTACACACGAAAACATCGGGATTCTCTTTGATCCGGTTTTTTGTAAGCTTGAATAGCAGGAGTCATTTCCCTGATTTTGATCGATACTGGGAACTCTGGTACCATTGAGACTCCAACCATATAAAACTGGGTTTGACCCCTGGACTCTGCGTTCTGCCAAAACTATGGAAGATTACTTCTGGTTGGCTAATCCAATGTCTATTCATTGACCTCTTTTCTTTTGCCCCTTCTGGCAATGCAGAGGCTGGAAATGCTAGATAATCACTTTTCGGACTTTTCCAGACCTACCTTGTAGGTGGTTACGAGACAGCTCTGGCTGGTGAGATATAAGCAGAAATCCATTGAGAGGCTTCTAAAAAGCTTTTGCTTTCTTAATGAAAGGCAGCTAGTGCTGCTTCCCCTTTCCTATTATGATTATGATTATTATTATTATTATTATTATTTTAAGATTTTCTTTATTTATTTTTACATAGAGGGGAAGGGAAGGGAAAAGAGAAGGAGAGAAACATCAATGTGTGGTTGCCTCTTGCATGGCCCCTACTGGGGACCTGGCCTGCAACACAGGCATGTGCCCTGACTGGGAATCGAACCGGCAACATTTTGATTCGTGGGCCAGTACTCAATCCCCTGAGTCACACCAGCCAGGGTCCCTTCCCTACTCTTCATGCCTTGAACATAGATTTGATGCTTGGTGCTGCAGAAATCATTTTGTCACCGCAGAGAAAAACTGAGGGATGCTGGAGCAGAAAAGAAAAAAGAAAAGAAATGAATTATGTTACAACAATCATCTACCTCAGGACTTCTTGTTATGTGAGAAAACTCAGCCTCACAGGTTAAAGCCACTACCGATCAGGTTATGTATTACTTGCAACTGAGAACAGTCTCAACCGCTTTGCTAACTGTTCTAGTGGGGCCGTCACTGTGTAGACATTTTCAAAATGTTTCTTTTGGAAATGCCATAGCATCTCTTTTTTTGTTTGTTTTAAAGATTTTATATATATTTTAGAGAGGAAAAGGAAGGGAGAAAGACAGGCAAAAAACATCAATGTGTGGTTGCCTCTAGAGTGCCCCCTACTGGGGACCCGGCCAGCAACCCAGGCATGTGCCCTGACTGGGAATCAAACTGGTGACCCCCTGGTTCACAGGCTGGCGCTCAATCCACAGAGCCACACCAGCCAGGGCGCCATAAGATTCCCTCATATAATCTCTTGAATATTCCCACTAGTGGCAATCTTTGCCCCTTCATTGGCATAATTGAAAGGTAATGGAGACCTTTCATTTAGGAAAGAGAAGACAGAGCGGGGGTATGAGAGATGTATTCATTATCTGAAGTTTTTTAAGGGTAAAAGGGGTCATTACAACTACCCCTCCTGCTACCTCTCACCACGTTGGCTCAGGGCTTTACAGTTGGCACACATGTCACCTCATTTAATGTTCAAATCTATGTTGCTACAGAGAACAGAGTTGAGACAAATAAGTGTAAGATCTTTATAATTAAGAACTGCCTATTGATCAGAGCAGCGCAAATAAGAAAATGTGTTGCCCTGAGAGACAGAACTTATTATCCTAGGAAGGGCTCAACAGAAAACTGAGGGTGCTGAGCAGGGAGCAGATTAGAGTCCACTTGACTCTAAATTTCAGAGCCAAGGCTGGGGAATGAGATTGGCCAGTTCTTTCTTAGTCTAGCTAAGTCAGGTTTTAGAGAAGGAACAGAAGATCGGCAAGACAAATGGGAATTAGAGAGTGATTCCAAGTAGAGGTAACAGCTGCACACAGGTGCTGTGTGTTTAACATGAACTTGGATGCTCCTGGCGGACCAGTTGGACTGGACAGAGAAGCAGGCTCCTAGCAATTTGTGGCTTTAGGCAAGTCACCAAATTGTTCTAGGCCACAGTTTTCTCCTTGGTAAAATGAAGATACTGAATTCAGTGGGTCTCAACCTTTTCTAACAGTGACCTGGACCATACTCCCAAAGCCTTTGCAACCACAAATTCTAAAAACAATAAAAGTGGTACCTGTTCATCACCATAGTACAGATATGGACCTTTAACTTTTTGACAGGCCTGTGTCAAGATGGATTTTTGTCCCCTCACTTAATCTTTAAGAATTTTAAAACCGTTTCATTGTAAACTATTTCAAACATTTAGGAAAATACAGATAATAATAATGATGTTTTATTTTTAAATTTATTTTAAAGGTTTAATTTATTTATTTTTAGAGAGGGGGAAGGGAAGGAGAAAGAAGGAGAGAGACATTGATCGGCTGCCTCTTACACGCCCTCAACCAGGGACCTGGCCTGAAACCCAGGCATGTGCCCTGACTGGGAATTGAACCTGCAACCTTCCAGTTCATGGGCTGGTGCTCAATCCACCTAGCCACACCAGCCAGGGCTATAGTGATGTTTCAGAGAAAGAGAGGAAAGGAGAAAGAGAGAAAGAGGGAGAGAAGAAGGGAGGGGAAGAGAAAGAGAGAGAGAAACATCAATTTGTTGTTCCACTTATTTATGCACTCATTGGATGATACTTGTATGTGCCCTGATCACCTGGGGATTGAATCAGAGAATATTGGAACTAGTCACTTAATTAAATACCTACACAATACAATAATTGCTTCTACAGTGTCCTAGACAGATGATTGTATATCCTATACCTGAACATTACCAATGACAGAGAGCTCACAACCTTCTGAAGTAATCCAGTTCCATTGGTTAGAAAGTTCTCTCTTAAATTGATCTGAAAACACCTGTGGCTGGCAGGGGTTGTCTGCTTCTGAAGTTAACCTTCCTGTGAGTCTCTGTGAGAATAATACCTAACTCATAAGGCAGTTTCAAGGATCAAATAAGTTAGTGTCTGTGAATGTATATGTGTGTGCATAGATGTACATGTACATCATATATGCATAATTTATTCATATATGTAGAAAAGAGAGTTCATGATAGAACAAGTGAGTTCCTGGTAGAAAATAATAAATGGTAGCTGTAGCTATTATTAATATCCTTTCTCTTCCTATCATCCACTCCCTACCGGCAAAAGTTCATTCTGACAACAAATATTTACTGTGTCTGCTCTATGCCAAAGAGTGTTCTAGAAGTCACAGAAATCTCACCCACACTTCTTTGTTGGTAGCTTCTTTGATTTCTAAGATCCTCTATGGCAATGCCAGCATAGAATGAGCATTCAAAATTGAGGCTGTGGACTCAAATAATCCGGATTTTTACACCACTGTACCACTTTCTAGCTGTGTGATTTGTGAGAATATTGCTCAGTTCACTAATAAGCACTTACCTCCTGTGGTAAATATTCAATAAATGTTAGCTGGTGTTCAGTTTAATTGACCCAGTGACCATAACCAGGGTTTCAGCTGAACCTGGGCAGCTATAGATAGATGATCTCAAAGCTTTCTTCTAGGCCAAAGTTTATGACTTGTTATATTCAGTGGGACATATGTGTGGGAGAGATCGGGAGAAATGACCCACAACATTTTTGGGAGAAAGGCATTTCACAAAGCTAATTTCACAAGGGTAAGTTCTTACTCCTCCAAATAGGGAGAAATTACCTTTTGGGAGCTGCAGACTAATTCATAATCTTCTTTCTAATCAAATAATTTTAATCAAGTTAGCAGTAAGTAGTATAAATGCAATTACTTGAAAAGCCCCATGTTTAACATGTTTAAATTGTTCTTTATTGTCTTATAAGGTGTTGAAGGGGAGACCCACTCCTGAATACTCTTTCTAGTGGTGGAATAAGGTACACATTTTTCTGGAATGCCACTCATGTTGAATTTACAGTTTGTCCAAATGAATTTACGAGCCGTAGATTCATTTGTACAGTCATGTATAGAGGATCAGCCACTGTACAATGAGGCCACCAGTACCATTCAGGGGCACCATGCTTCATCCACATCACAGAATGTGTTTTCACCATTCTTTTCCAGAGTATGTATCACCCATCCACAAAGACCAAAAAATCTGCTTGTTGTCCTCATAGTATTCGTTTCCATATTTGTTTCCTCCCACTAATGTAACAACACTCATATCATCTGCCCTGAAGAGAATTCATAGACAGCCTCAGAGGCCACTGTAGCCACTGCCTTGCTGCAGCCTTCCCTGCACTTCGGCAAGGAGCTGAACCTGCAGGAGCTTCAGGCCTGACTCCTGGCTGAGCTGTTCAGAATGCACTGAGAGGAAGAGAACACTTAGCTGTAGGGAGACAGAAGAAAAAAGCAAGCAACTCATGGAATGATAAACATGGGACAAACACTATAAATACTAGATATGTACAGTCATGTGCCACATAATGATGTTTTAGTCAGCAATTGATCCCATGAGATTTTAATGGAGCTGAAAAATCCCTATTGCCTAGTGAGGTCTCAGCCGGCAGTAACTTTGTAGCACAGTACATTACTCATGAGTTTGTGGCGATGCTCTGGTTGAATGTTTATTTCTTCCTTCTGGTCCAAATCATTGATTCGAGTCCTGGTTTCCTTCCCTTCTCTGTTGGTTCCCTGCACATTTTCCTTTATTTCACTTTGCATAGCCTTCACTTTTTCCTCTATTTTGTGACCATACTCAAGCATTTCTGTGAGCATCCTGATTACCAGTGTTTTGAACTCTGCATCTGATAGGTTGGCTATCTCTTCCTCACTTAGTTCTGCTTTTGGAGCTTTGATCTATATTTTCACTTAGGCCATTTTGTTGTTGTTGTTGTTGTTCTGGCACACCTGTTATGTTGCAAGGGGAGGGGCCTTAGGTATTTGCCAGGGCGAGGCAACCCATGTGCTGCAGGGTGGCCGCTATATGTGGGGGAGGGGTCAGAAAGGGAACAATGTTGCTTGCTTAGCTCTCGGCCCACTTTCAGTCATTTTCCCCACTACCCACAAGCAAATTGGGCCCTCCTGGTGCTGATTCCTGGGTGGGTGGGTTTGTGTACATTGTAGGACCCTGTGGGTCTCTCCAACAAACACTCCTTTGAGGCTAGGAGTTTCTCCCACCATTGCAACCCCCACAGGTTTTTACAGTCAGAGGTTTTGAGGCTTTATTTTCCCACATTGGAACCCTGGGTTGTGCTGTCTGTCTCCACCCTTAGTTGTTCCTCCTGGTTTATCTACATGCAAATGTGGGAGCGCTGGCTCCTCCAGCTGCTGCCTTGCCACCATCCTCTCCGTTCCTCCTACCAGTCTGAATGAATGTTTCTTCTTTAACTCCTTGGTTGTTGGATTTCCATACAGTTTAATTTTTCTGGCAGTTCTATTTCTTGTTTTGTTTTGTTTTGTTTTGTTTTTAATTTGTTGATGTCTTTCTTTTGGTTGTACAAGGAGGCGAAGTGTATCTACCTATGTCCCCATCTTGGCCAGAAGTTCCCATGTGGCGATACTGGTGTAAACAAACCTACTGCACTGCTGGTAATACAAAAGTATGGCACATACAGTTTTATGTATAGTGCATAACACTTGATAATGATAAACAACTGTCACATGTTTATGTATTTACTATACTAAACTTTTTGTTACTATTTAAGAGTGTACTCTTTCTATTTATAAAAAAAGGTTGCTGTAAAACAGTATGTCATGTTGCTCTGGTAGTAGCAGCCTCATACATCTCAAGTTTACCATGTATCTTGATTGAATTCTTTTCTCTCGTGCTTGATTTAATCTCATGTTGTTTCGTATAATAATATGTTGTACAGGCTTGTAGCCTAGAAGCAAGAGGCTGTCCCATATAGCCTAGGTGTGTGGGCTATACCAAGTAGGTTTATAATGTTTGAACGACAACAAAATCAGCTAACAACACATTTCTCCCTATGTATTCCTATCATTAAGTATCACATGATTGTATATTCAGTCCTTCCTGAGGGCGGGTGCTGCTTGGTTCTCACTTGAGGGACAGGTAAGTGTTCAAAAGCTTGGCCTCAGGAGGGGAGCATACGAGGATTAAATGGTAATGGAAAAAATACAATAAAAAAGATTAAACAAAAAACAAAAGCTTGGACTCTAGAGTCAGGCAGATCTGGGTTTGAACATCTACTTGGTTCCTTATCAGCTCTGTGACCCCAGGCCAGTTGTTTTTAACATCTTTATGCCTCAGTTTCATCTGCTGCAAAACACAGATAGCAACAGTACCTGTCTAAGGAACTGTATTCAGTACAGTGCTGACATAGGAAATGCTCAATAAAAGCAAAGTATTGTTATTATACAACAAATTGCACCCTATAGGTGAGTGAAAGTTTCCATTCTCAGAAGATAACACTGTCTTCCTTTTCTGACTTTAGGCTCTTCACGGGCGGGGCCTGGTTAAGCATAATACCCCCTTTGTCACCTTGGGAACTTCCTTAGAAAGGAGGTAAGAAGGCTGGAACTGCTTCTCTTCATCGGAAGTGGGAACAGCAGTGCCTTCACCAGTCTCAGATGTATCTTGTCTCTTCCATCAGCCTGAGGGTTCCCAGAGAGAGTGTGGCTGGCTCCCCTCCAGGCCGCTCTGTGTAGAATTGACTCCTTTTTATTCTCTTCCTTCATGCCAGGAAGACTAAGAAGGAAGAATGTGCAGCCTCGCAGAGGAGGAAGGAGTATGCTGAGCCTGGCTCTGGGGAACCCTGGGGCCCTAGCCTGAGGGTCCCGCAATTCTGGGGCTCCTCTTGGGAGACCGCATGGGGCTCTGGGGAGCCAGGGGTGAGTGTTAGGTATGTCACAGAAGCGACTTGAGGGAGCATTTTACGTGGATGTAGGGTGGGAGGTGCGTCTGAGTAACTAAGGGCAACTGGGTGGGGTGGGCCCACGCTCCAGGAACTCTTCCACAGAGAAAAACTACGACTCCCAGGATGCCCAGGGCTTAGCCTTGCTTTCCCGCCCACTGGCTGCCGGACCGGCGAGCGGCAAAGCGGATTGGTCGCGGTGGTGCGGGACACCCCCACTAGCATGTTAGTAGGCGCCGCCGGCAGCAGACGTTGACCGCGCGCGAGTGGTGGGAGAACCCAGCTCGCCATTCTGGAAACGGCTGGGCGCTTTCTGCGTAGCGTAGTGGCCGGCCGGGAGGTGCGCGGCGGGGGCGGAGACTGCGTGGCGCAGGCGCGGTGCTGGGCTTCTCCTGGGTCCCCAGACAGCTGGAGGAGATAAACAGAGCAGGAGGAGGGAGGGGAGTGCGTGTGTGAGAGCGCGCGAGGGAGTGTGAGTGTGTGTGAGCGCGGGTGTGAGACGGTGCGCAGGGGCGGGCGGAGGCGCTGTCCGGCCCCGGCCAGGCGCCGGGCGGAGAGCATGGGTAGGAGCTAGAGGTGCCTGGGACCACCAGCCCCCTCCCGGGGATCCGCGCCCCCCCTCCCGGGAGAGGGGCCGGGCCCCCAGACGGACATGGGCTCCTGAAGTTACGCCGCCGCCGGTCCCGGGAAGAGGCCTGACAGGTACGGGTGGCCGCCAGCCCCTGCCCTCCGCGGCCGCGAAGGCGAGGACTGGCTCCCGGAGCTCCGGCACACGGGCCGCTCCCTCTGGGCCGGCCCCAGCCATGTCGGCCCGGCGGCCTGAGCTCGCCCACTTCGGGGCTCTGGGATGTCCCGAGCCGGGTTCAGGCCTCTCTGGGGCGGAGGGCAGAGTGGGCCGGGGTTGGGATGGTCACGGAGGGCTGGCCGGGACGTCGAGGGAAAGGCTTTGGGAGTCCGGAGAGCTCTGCCGTGGGAGAGGTGGAAGTCGTCCCATCCCGGGACTTTTTTGCGGAGTTTTTGTTTGACATCTGATCTGGCGCGCGTCTCAGGAAAAATGGAGCAGGTGAAAGTGCCGGGACGGCAGCGCTTACCTGATCTGTTCTCTTAGTTTCCTTCTCTCTCTTCTCTCTCTCTCTTCCCCACCTCTCTCCCGCTCTCTCTCCCTCCCCTCTTTCCCTCTCTCTCTCCGTCTCGTGTGTGTGTCCGTGTCCAGGCTTCTGGCAGGCGCACATGCCTTCCGTGACCCATCCTGGCACCAAACTGAACTCTGCCAAGGTATTTCCACCAGGCGACTGAATCGCCGGTACAGAGGGCCTTTACTTCGGACGGGGGCTATTCAGTAGTCACTTAAAAGTCTAAATAGGAAGTGTGGAGTAGAAGAGAGTTTTCGAACCTTCAGGATCCAATTCTTGTTACTGAAACTCAGTGGGACGCCCCTCGTCAGCCAGGTTGAATTTGCTTAGCTTCCTCAGGCTCTCCTCTGCAGGTGTACTAGCAGGGTCTGTAGAAGAGGTATGGGGGCTCACGACTGATCTCTAACAGCCTCATTTGAACATTTCCCCCAAAGTCCTTCTGTGACTTTTAGCTTCCTGAGGGAGTGGCAGGGCAACTTTAAAGTTTTCCTCTCAAGTTTGTGAGTTTAGAAACCTGGCCAGGCTTCCCAAGGAAGGGGTAGATGGATGATCAGGGTCAAGTGACAGGTAAGTTTCCTTTTAACAAAGCCTGAAACAGTTTTGAGAAGAAAACTATTCTGAGGGCACATCTTGACTTAGAGACATTCTGAAAACCCCACCTAGGCCACAGGTGTTCCCAGTGGCCTGCAGTAGGCTCTTCTGTACCTTACAATTATTCTTGAGTGGCCAGTCTCTGTTCACTAGGTGAAGGAACTACTTAAGGCTATTTCTGGTTTGAGTTCTGGCTTATTCTTCCTTGTAATTCATATATATATGTAATATATATATTTAAAAGGGGTTCTTTTTTTAAAGATTTATTTATTTATTTTTAGAGAGAAGGAAAGGGTGGGAGAGAAACAGCGATGTGAGAAAGCATCATCCATCAATTGCCTCTCCTACACACCCCAACTGGGACTGAACCTACAACCCAGCCATGTGCCCTGACAGGGAATCGAATGACCTTTCACTTAGGAGAAAATGCCCAAGCATCTGAGCCACACCAGTCAGGGCATAATTCTTATACTTTTAAAGAGATTGAATTGAATCTTGGCTGTTGATAGAATCTCTATGACAGACCGGAGAGTAACTATTAGGGCTCCGCCGGGCTGAGTCTGAGACTAACAGTGGATTCCTTCTTCATTGCAGATTGGTTATTGCATTGGCAAGTGGGAAATGACCTTTTCTGCCATAGTTTGGGATCATGCTGCCTTAATTCTGGAGCCTTCTCATCCTTCCTTCTTATGACCTATTTGAGGGCACTTATGTTCAAGTCACATCTCAATTTGGGTCAGTGCTGCAGAGTAATTGAACAACGATCCATACTTCTGCGTGGGACCCCCTCCCTTGGGGTTACTGAAAGAAAGAGAATATGTGTAGACCATGGAGATGGTATTAACATTTACAATGTTGCCAGTTTTAGTGTTGTCACCCAGCTGACATTTTTTTTTCCCTGAAAGCAACACAGTATTGACTCATGAGACACCCTGTGTAAGGTATTTGCACACACCCGAATTTCAGGATCTTAAAGGACACAAGTGAAGATCCTCAATAAACATCTGTGGATCTTGAAGGGCCAATTACTGGGAAGACCCAGAACTTTAATTATTTTTATTTTCTTCTCTCCCTTTTGAATTGGGTAATGTGGCCCACATGTGGAGATCTGGGTGTCAGAGAAGAAGTGACAGACAACATGTAACATGGTGATAATAACCTTTTCTTTTGGGTCACTGGTTTAATGGCACACCCCATTTTCTTTCTTCTTTCATCCTCAACTTTCCAGCTTCTCCGCTGCATCTTCGGGCTGCTGTCACAGATGGTCCACGTAGCTCCTAGGCCATCCTTTCTTTCAGTCAGCTCTTCCAAAACCCAAGCCCTAGCAGTTGCCATCAGAAACCAGTCCCTTGGTGTTACGTTTAATTCTGACTTATTTACTTTGAGAGATACATACCAATTGGCAAACATCCTAAAAAGTGACTGCTATATCTCAGGCTCTGTCCTAAGTAGTGTTCTTGCTTTATCTGACTTAACCCTCATGGCTGCCCTGTGAAGTGAAAATCATTTTGCATATTATACATAAGAAGATACAGGTTCAGAGATGTTAAATAACTTGCTTAAGGTACACAGCTAGTGAGGGAAAGGATTAGAGTCCAAACCCAGGTCTGTCTCTTCTGGGACTGTGATACGTGGGGAAGAGCTGAAAGGACCAAAGCTAACAGCCAGGGGTAACGTGATACCTGCCTTCAAATACTTGAAGAACTGTCATATGGAAAGGGAACTGGACTTTCTCTGTGTGATTCTGGAAGGCAGCACTAGGATGAAAGGATGGAAATTCCAAAAGGGTAGACCACTTGATAGGGTAGAATTTGGCTTTCCAAAAACAAAATGGGCTGCCTAGTGAGGGAGTGAGTTACCCATTATTAGAGGTATTCAAGCAGAGTCTTTGCCACTTCTTATCAAGGATGTGTAGGTAGGAGTTCATGTAGGTAGTTGGATTAAGTGATCTTTTAGTATTTTAAATCCTGTTATCTTAAAATCATATCAAAATCCTGTCATTTTGAGCTGTAAAAAAGTAACATGCATATAATACAATACTTTGTGCTTATAATACTTACATTTTTCCTATAATATCTCATTTAATTCTCTCTCTCTTTTTTTTTTTTTAGATTTTATTTATGTTTAGAGGGGAAGGGAAGGAGAGAGGGATAGAAATATCAGTGTGTGGTTGCCTCTCGTGCGTCCCCTGTTGGGAACTGACCTGCAACCCAGGCATGTGCCCTGACTGGGAATCAAACTGCAGTCCTTTGATTCGCAGGCCCGAGCTCAATCCACTGAGTTACACCAGCCAGGGCTCATTTAATTCTTATAAATCCCCTAGGAGGTAGGTATTATTATCATTATCCCCACTTCGCAAATGAGGAAACAGAGGTTTCAGAAAATTTAAAAATATGCTGGGGGTTTTACAGCTAGTAATAGTAGGGCTGATATTTGAGCCTTTGTCTGCACTTTTTTAGCTGTGTGACCTAGGGTAAATCACATGTCCTGTCTGTGCTATAGTTTTCTCTGTGAAATGAGCTTTGTGACAGCATCCACATTAATAATGGGTTTATGAGGACTAAATGATACAATATATGCTTTCCACTAGACCTCACTGGTTGCCTCAAGAGTCCGGGCATGGGGTAAAGGAGTACCACTTTGGTTTGTTCATGGTGAATTCATACCTGACTGAAACCCTGAGAGCTCTGGGGTTCATTCTTGTGCTGTTAGTAATAGCTGCTGACTCCTCAAAGGGCTTTGTGGCATTAGCGATTAATACCTTAAAAACTTGAGGCCTGAATAAGAGGAGGATTCAGCCAACAGGTTGGAATATAGGAGGCAGTGCCAGAGGCCTTGTAGAAAGACAGTTCTCACCCTACTGTAGAGTCCGATTTAGGGATTGCTGTTTGCACTTTTATAGTTGTCTTATTTTAGGATGAACAAGGTCACAACTGCTAGAGTTGTGACAGAGCTAGAGGCCAAGAATAATACACCTTAATCTTCCCTGTAGCCATCTGGGGAGGTATTAACCCCATTTCTTGGGGTTGGGTTGGGGCAGAACAGGGTCGGACCTTGCCCATGTGGCTTTGTAAGGGCTCTCTGGAGGCATTGTGTTAGGATCTGGACCTTGGTAGAATTTTGACCTTATTCATCACCTCCAGATTGTATTTTCAAAAAGCATAAAACTGTGCTTATCTCAGAACTTTTTAGAGAACCTTTCTCAGAATGGGAATCAGGCATTTCTGGTCAAGTAACTTTATCAGTTGAGATCTACGTGTTTGGGTGCTGATGGACCTGTTCCCCTTTGAGTCAGACATCTGTATGTAGCACAGCTGCAACTGAATTAGAAGGAAGTGCTTCCAAATTTATTGGCTTAATTCTTTGACGTTTCTTCTAGGAGTAAAGTTCAAGGATGAAACTTCAAAGGCTTCTGTATGAGAAGTACTTTGAATCATGGTAGGATTTGGAAAGATGCAAGCTAAAGGCAAAATCCAAGACTGCAGAGGCTCTTATGTACAGTGAGGGAAGGCAGCATTATAAAAAAAAAATACATTCTTTTTTTTCTCTTTTTGTTCCTTTCCACTACCATAAAGTAATTGTGGCCCTAGGACAAGGCAGGTAAATTAACTGTGACCACTGAAAAGCAAACTTCTGAAAACATCAAGTAAATTAATTTCACAAGGTTCAAATGGCAAAGCAGAACCTATTCAGGCAGGGAAGACATCAGGTTGGTTTTTATTCAGTCTTCCGCAAAGTAAACAATTTCTTAGGAGGGACTTGCACAGAGAAAGCTTCAGTCAGCCCCATACAGACTCATTTGAGCCTGGAGCCTCAAAGATGGCAAAGAACCCTTTTTCCAAAGATGCTTTGCTGATGGTCCAACCAAACACACCTTTTCCAGGTGCTTGTGCCAGCTTAGTCCATGAGACTGGGGTACACTCTTTATATTTGTGTTTGAGACCAACAGAGTCGAGGTGATTGTGATTCCTTAGCTTAACCCTAATGAATGGCAGGAGGCAAAATTTCTTTTACGCAAGACTACAGATTACAGATAGTAATAGTAACTATTTAAAAAAATATATTTTATTTCTTTATTTTTAGAGAGAAGGGAAGGGAGGGAGAAAGAGAGGGAGATGAACATCAAAGAGTGAGAGAAACATCAACTGACTGGGTTGCCTCTCCTACGCCCTCAACCAGGCACCTGGCCCACACCCCAGGCATGTGCCCTGACCAGGAACTGAACCAGTGACCTTTCAGTTTGCAGGCCACTGCCCACACCAGCCAGGGCCAGTAACTATTTTTTAATGGCCAACAGTGCGGGTCCTGCATTTAAACCATCTAGATTGACTCTCCATTTTGGGCAAATGAGCATCTCTATGCCTCAGATCCTTCATCTGTAAAATGAGGATAAAATAGCACCCGTCTTGTAGGGTTGTTACGAGTAGTTGTAAAATCACATTTGTAAAATGCTTAGAATGTTCTGTAAATATTTACCAGCCTCAGTGGCAGGTATTTTACGTGTATGGCTCTTCCTTATCACACTGCAAAGGTAGGCATTATTATCCCTGTTTTACAGATTAGGAAACCAAGGTTTAGAAATACTGTCACACAGAAAGTAGGTGGCAGACCTGGGATTTGAACCTTAAGTCTGTCAGCTCCACAGCCCAGCTCTTTATTTTATTATGCTAGTTTCAATGGCCTTTATGCATCGGAAGTGCATTTTTCCCCCTTTACTATATAGGAATGCTCCAATACAAAACCCACCACAAATAGAGTGAAAGGAAACTTGCATACCTCTTTTGCATAATTCAGAATGTTGAAAAGGGGTCAGTTGTCACTCCTGCTGGGGGCAGCTCCCTGCAGTGGGAGGCAGCATGTGCAGAGGAAAGAGAATACACATGACTTGGATTCCACTTCCATGCTACTGCTCCCTAGCAATGTGTCCTCAGAATTATGGGATAGTGGCATTAAAAGGGGTTTTGTAGCTCATCTCAGAGTCTACCTCTCATTTTACAGATGGGGAAATAGGCTACAGAGTGAAATGCCTCATTGAGGGCCGATCATACAGCCCGCTGGAGGCAGAGCCTGGCCTGGAGCACAAGACTGTGGAGCTCAGGCCAATACTTCTTCCTCAACACCACATAGCATTGTGCCTCAGCTCTCCCTTGTTAAATGGGGATGATAGTAACGTTCCAACTTCCTCACAGGATTGTCGTGAAGTTCAAATTAAAAGCATGAACAAAACACTCTGATAGGTATAAAACACTGTGTATATATAAGGTAGTCATGCTTTTATTCATTCCATAGGTATTTATTGGCACCTGTTAAGCCTGCATCACTCCTTGGAAACCTAGGAGTATCCATAGATGAATCAGATGGAGAGCTGGCCTTCAGGATGTTTTTAGTATTTTACCAAAGAGTAGCCACATAAATAACTATGGTTCATGGTAGGAGACAGACAGAATGAAAGGGTGAGGACTAAGTGTTCATAGGCTGTGATTTTGAGGTAGAGAAAAGAAGAAGGAGTTTGGGAATTTCTTCATAATTGAATATAATTCACATGCCATAAAATCTAGCCTTTTAATGTATACAATTCTACAGTTTTTAATATATTTACAAAGTTGTGCAACCATCACCACTCTCTAATTCCAGAACATTGTCATCAGCTGCCCCCCAAAGAAACCCATACCCTTTAACTGTCACTACCTGCTTCAATTATACACATCTTGTCCCTCAACCCTAGGCAGCTGCTGATCTACTTCCTGTCTCGATAGCTTTTCCCATTCTTGACATTTACTATGAAAGGATTCATACAATAGATTTCGTTTGTGACTGGCTTCGTTCATTTAACATAATGATTTCAGGTTTCATCCGTGTTGTAAGATGGATCAGAACTTCATTCCTTCTTATGGCTTAATAATATTCCAGTCTATGGAGATACCACATTTTATCTATCCATTGATGGACATTTGGGTTCTTTCTACTTTGGGGCTATTATAAACTGTTGCAATGAAAATTCATGTGCAAGTTTTCACATGAACATATGTTTTCATTTCTTTGGTTATATATCTAGGAGTGGAATTTCTGGTTTATATGGTAACTATGTTTAACTTACTGAGAGAAGGCTTTCTTAAACAATTTTTTATTGGAAATAACATTATCACTCACACTTAGTAAATTATCCAGGTATCGTGTAATTCTCACAGCAGCACTGGGGTGGGTACTATTCATGTAACAGTGAAGAAATAGCCAGTGTTTCTTGAGTACTTACCACGTGCACAGGGTTGTACTAAGTGTTTTACAGTGTATTAGCTCATTAATGTTCCCAACCACCCTATGAGATAGGTATCATTGTATACACCTACATGGCAGGTTAAAAAACAAGCAAAAACCCAGGAGCGCGAAGCTAGATAGTTTTGCCCAAGATCACCCAACCTGGTGTGTAGCGGAGCCAGATTCACACTCAGGTTTCTTTCGGTCCAAAGGTGGTTCCTAACAGCTTTTTCTGTATTATTATAAAAGCAGTAAATGTTTACAATAGAGTACTTGGAAAATACAAAGGAACAGAGAGGAAAAAAATCACCTGTTGTCGTACCAGAGCACTGATAGTTTTGGTGCATATCTTTCTTACTATGGCATTATAGGTATGTATATGTTTGGTTTGTCCTTTTTTTCCACCAAGGCTGGGATGGCCATATATATGTCTTAAACCTGGTTTTTCAACTATATATGATTAATGGTTGTCCATATCATTAATCAGTCTTCCATGTTTTGCATGACTCTATAATAGGAAAGAAAGATTTATAAAAGGGCTTTATTAGAGAGAATTCCAAATATATACAAAGTAAACAGATTAGAACAGAATAACAAGCCTCTATGCACCCATCATCCTATTTCAATAACTGTTAATATTCTGCCATTCTTGTTTCCTCTATACCTCCCCTGCTTTCTACCCATCCCTTTCCATTTTTTAGGTAAAATTTACAAACATTAAAATGTACTAATCCTGATTGTACAATTCTGACAAGTGGATATACCCATGTAACCTATCCTTTCAGTACCCATGTAACCATACTCCCATCAATATATAAACTAACCTTTTCATTATTCTGTAAAGTTCCCAGCTGTCCTTTCCTTGTCAATCTCCATGCCTCAGGTAACACTTCTGATTTATTTTTACTACAGTGTTGCCTGTTCTAGAACTTCATATAATTGGAATCATACAGTATGTACTTTTTTTTATGTCTGGCTGCTGTTGCTCAGTATCTGTGAGATTCATCCATGTTTTGCCTATGTCAGTAGTTCGCTTTTTAATATAATAACTATTGGGGTATAATTCACATATCATACAGTTCACCTACTTAAAGTGTATACGTAATTCAGTGGTTTTTAGTATACTCACAGATACGTGTGACAGTTATCATGGTCAATTTTAATTTTTCCTTAATCCTCACTCAACGATACTTTTCATTGAGTTTAGAGAGAGGAAGGGAGGGGCAGAGAGAGAGAAACAGAAACATCAGTTGTTTGCCTCCCGTATGTGCCCCAGCTGACCAGGGATCAAACCCCACAACCTTTTTTTTTTCCCCAGAGTATGGGATGACACTTCAACCAGCTGACCCACCCAGCCAGGGCACCGTGGTTAAGTGTAGAACATATTTATCACCTCAAAAAGAAACCCCAAACCACAATGAAATACCATTTAATACCTACTAGAATGGCTATAATAATAATAATAAATGAAAAAGCAAGTGCTGGTGAGGATGTGGAGAAATTAGAACCCTTGTACATTGCTGGTGAGATTGTAAAATGGCGCAGCTGCTGTGGAAATCAGTTTGGCCATTCCTCAAAAAGTTAAACATAGAACTGTCATATGACCTAGCAATTGCACTCCTAGGTATATATCCAAAATAATTGAAAACAGGTATTCAGACAGATACCTGTCCGCGAATATTCACAGCAGAACTATTCACAACAGCCGACAGATGACAGATGGATGGATAAATACAATGTGGCATAGCAGTATTAACGGGCATAGAAAGGAATGAAGTGCTGATACACGCTGCAGCATAGACCAGTGGGAAATATCAAGCTAAGCGAAAGAAGCCAGACACAAAGGCTCACATATTGCAGTATTCCATTCATATGAAAAACCTAGAACGGGTAAATCCAGATATGGAAAGCAAATCGGTAGCTGCCAGGTGCTGGGGGGAAGACAGAATAGAAACTGCTTTGAGTACGGGGTTTCCTTTTGGGGTAATGAAAATGTTTTGGAACTAGCTAGAGGTGATGGTTGCACAACATTGTGAAAGTACTAAACACCACTGAATCGTACACCTTAAAATGATTAATTTTATGTAAATATCACTTCCATTTTTTTTTGTTGTTGGCAGTTTTATAACTTTATTTGACAGTCAGCAGTTCTCATCCACATTGACTGTTTGTAGGTTTTTGAAAGTGGTGACAGGTACGTAGGTGACCAGTGTTTAGAGCTTGTCTGGCGAATCTTCATCCTCGTGAGGTTTTCTGGACAACCGCACCTGGACACAGTACGGGGCATTCTTATTCCTTTGGCCCAGGGGGCTTTGTTCAGCCTGGTGTCAGTGTGCACATTGGAGTTCCTACCTTCATGGCAAATTTCTGGATCTCTTTGAGTGCCTGAGGGACATGCTTCTTGAAACCCACTCCGTGGATGCCCTTGTGGATGTTGGTGTACTCTCTGGTCACTACCTTGTTGATGGCAGAACATCCCTTCTTTTCACCCTCCTTCTCTGCGGGAGCTATTATGCCAGGCCCAAGGTGGAAAGAAAGAGCACACGGCATTGTGGGAAAAGGAAAGCATGATTTCAGTTTTTTTTTAATCCTTACTCGAGGATATGTTTATTGATTTAGGGGGCAGGGAGGGAGAGAGAAACATTGATGTGAGAGAAACATCCATCAGTTGCCTCTTATATGCACCCCACCTGGGTATGTGCTCTGACCAGGGATTGAACCTGCAGCCTTTTCGTGCAGGGGACAACTCTCCCACCAACTGAGCCACCCAGCCAGGGCTCAGTTCAATTTTTTTTTTTTAAAGAAAACATTTTTTAGCTATGATCCTTCTATCCCCCATCCCCTCCAGCCCCAAGAAACCAGAAATCTACTTCTATCTCTATAGATTTGCCTATTCTGGATATTTCATGTAAATAGAATTATATGCTAATGTGGGCTTCTTCACTTAGCATAGTATCTTCAAGGTTCATCATGTATTTGTACTTCATTCCTTTTTATGGCCAAATAACATTCTGGTGTATGGATGTACCACATTTTGTTTATCTATTCATCAGCTGATGGACATTTGGGTGGTTTCCACCTTTTAGCTATTGTGGATATAGTTTTCATATTTTATATGGAGTTCCTTTGTTTTCAACAGTCACTTCTTTTCCTCCTGATCTTGCATTTCAAAGTTAGCAGAGGTAATAAAGACATCCTGCTCTCAGTACCCCACCATCCTATAATGGGATCCCCAGTGTCAGCTTTGTTTCTCTGGTAGGGAAGGAAGTAAGGGAGAATAGTTGGAACCGTGCCACTGAACACAGATAACAGGTCTCAGGAGAACTCAGATTTAGCTAACACTGTAGAGCACCTATATGATCCAGGTACTATCCCATTAATGTCATGATATTCAATTGATGACAACCATATTGTGTGCTCTTGAAAAGCAGGGTCTGTGTGTGGCTTGTTCTTTGCCGTATTTTTGAAGTCTAGCACAGTATCTGGCATAGTAGACATTAAAAATTTTATTTTGGGGGTACCTGAAGTCACTCACTTCAGTCTTTTTGCCTCTTGACAGAACTGAATGTTAGGTACTTTGTTGCACCAGAGATTGAAATCCCCTTGATGTGACCCTTCTTAGTGTTTAATCATATATATATAACTTCCTTTTGTCAATTCCAAGTCATTCTTTCATATCCTTCCATATCTATGAGTTCTTTAGTATGTAGAATTGACTGTTTCAGAGCCTTAAAGTAATGCTTTTCAAATTTGGCCATGATTAAACCTTTTCATATTCAAATAACCATTTATTGATCTGATTGTTTGTATTTGAGAGACTTTTGGACTGAAGTATGAAACTAGTTATGTTTCTTGGTAGATATGAGGTTTCCTGATGTTAACCTTTTACATAATCCCTACTGAAAAATACTTCCGTTTGTGCTTGTCTGCCTCTAAAGTTTGTGGAAGGCAATAGATTCCTATTTCCTTGAGAGGGGTGGTGGGCCATGCCCCAGAAGGAGTGATTTCTTCTTAGGGTGGGAACAGAAATGTTCACCAAAATGCCAACTGAGTTATTCAGTTTTATGCTTTTTTTAAAAAAAGATTTTATTTATTTATGTTTAGGGAGAGATTAAGGGAGGGAAAGAAACATCGATATGAGGGAGAAACGTTGGTCGGTTGCCTCTCGTATGTCCTCTGACCAGGGACTGAACCTGCAATCCAGGCATGTGCCCTGACCGGGAATTGAACCAGCAGTCCTTAGCTTTTCAGGATGACACCCAACCAAAGGTGCCTCACTGGTCAGGGCTTGATGTTTGGTTTTTGAAACCTCTGCATATTAGTCTGATATTATTTTAAAACTCCAGTTTCCATTTTACCATTTACATGCATTATAGTGTTTTTTTGTTTGTCTGGTTTCTCTGCTTTTTCCTCCTTTTGGTCTTTTTAATTTTTTAATCCTCACCTGAAGATATGGGTTTTTTTTTTATTGATTTTAGAGAGGAAGTGATGGGAGTGAGGAGAGAAAGGGAGAGAGACACAGCAATGTGAGAGAGAAACATCAATTGGTTGCTTGCCATAAGCACCGCAACTGAGTATTTAACCCTCAACCTAGGTATGTGTCCTGAGTGGGAACTGAACCAACAACCTCTTGGTGTATGGGAATGATGCTTCTCAGCCAACTGAGCCACCTGGCCAGGGCTCCTCGTGTTGTTCCTTTTAGTATTTCCAAGCCACACACCAATTTTAGCTAAAGCCCTTTGCTTTGACTCTTTGCTGCCTTAGTTATATGTACTATCTCTTTCATCTCAGTATTCCCTCATGTCTAGCAAGGTGCTTGATACTTGGTAAATTCTCAGTTAATGTTTTAAGAAAATTAATGAATAAGTGACAGTTGGTCATTTAGTTGGCTCCTTTGGTAGATTCTCACAATGATCATTACTCTAGGAAATTATGTATCATAGTGGTGAAGAGTGTGCGTACAATTCTGGGTTTGAGTTCCTGTTCCAGTTCCAGTTTATTAGCTGTGTAACATTGTAAAAATTGTTTCCTGTCTATTACTCTTATTTCATCATCTGTAAAATAATAGTAATAGCATCTACCATACAAGCTTTTTGAACCAGTCTCCCGCTATGGCCTTAGCACTAGTTCTCTGCTCAGAAGGGTCCTCCCCTAGTTCTTTGTGACTTCTTGTCATTCATGTTTTGGCTTAAAAGTCATCTTTTCACAGAGCCTCTCTGTATCAGGCAGGATTTGTAATTGTCAGCAACAGAAAACTCCGGCTGATTAATTGAAAGGATATTAGGGACACTCGTGAAACATCATGGAAGGTTACAAAGCCAGGATTGAAGAATGGGCTAGAACAAAAGAAACTGGGTAGCAGCCAGGATCCACAGTCAAAATCATTTACAGAACCAGTCCATGAGGTCACTGCCACCTCTTATATAGCTTTTACCACGACGACCAGCTCACTGCACCTTCATGGCCATTAGAGCTGCCCCTTGCTGCCAGCAAGGACTCTCCCTGTCCTCTCACACTTTGACGCCAGATCCCAATTAAGATCTGGGTCGGATGTGCCAGGTTGGCATAGCCAGGGCCATATTCACATACTCTATGAGGGGGGACCCCAGAAAAACCCAGAATTACCTTCTGGAGTGTGAGCCTTTTTAGTATAGGCTTCTCCCACTAGGTAGGTGAATGTTTTAGGAACCCGTCTGTATCAGTGTACCAGATGGTGGTGTTGTGAGAGTCTGCGTTCGGCTTCGGTGAATTCTTTTTGAAGACTTCCTCTAGTGTGTTTGCCCATTTCATGATGGGTGGTTTATGAGCTCATCTGTCCACACTGCTCTGAGTGTTCAGCAGTTTTTGACCAAAATTGGCATGACTCCCCCACCCCCGCAGCCCACTCTCCCTATTCACCCTATCTTGCCCTGAGTAACTTGTTTTGTTTCCCGGATGAAAAAATCCTCAAAGGGAAACGTCTTTCCCATGTGGAAGAGGTGAAACAAAAAATAGCAGAAGCACTAAAAGGCATCAAAATTGATGAGTTCAAAAACTGTTTTGAGCTGTGGAAAAAATGTCTTGGTAGGTATATTGCATCAGATGGAGAGTACTTTGAAGGTGACTGAAGTTTAAACATATAAGAGTAAAGACATAATTTTTAATAAATAAATTCTGAGGTTTTTTCGGTCCCATCTCATAGTTTCAAGGGAGCCTATCTATGAAAGAGAACCTTAGTTTCCACCATTTTCACTTCACAGTGGGAGGGTGCTCTGCCTCCCACCAGAGTCAGGGGAATTACCAAAATACAGGAAGGGGCTCAAATGCTGAGCAGCCGGAAAACGCCACAAATGTGCACTGCATTTCTTTGACCTCAAGTCTACAAGCAGCCCATCAATCACTCTCATATCAACTTGTTTTCATCACAGCACTTTTTGTTACTGGATATATTCTTATTTTATTTGTATTATTGTTTCTTATCTATCCCTTCCTAATAGAATGTAAGTACCATGAAAGTAAGGAACTTGCCTGTTTTAATCACTGTAGTAGTCCCTGGGCCTGGAATAGTACCTAGCATGTAACAGAAGCTTCTTAAATGAATAAATACAGAGCACTTAGCACAATTCCTAGTATATAGCAAGTGTACAACATTAACTGTTGTACTGTTTTCCATATAAATAACTGTAAACCTGCATTTGCTCACCCTGTATTTTCTTTTTAAAATATAACTGTCATCACAAAAAAAGAGGCAAAGGATCACATATGACTACTGATAGAATGTAATAGAAAGTACACAGCATCAACTGTGAATATTCTTGCCAAAAAACTGAACCTGCATCCTACCATCCCAGTTTACAGGAAATAAAGGGGATAGAGAAACATGTTAAGGGAACCCACAGAGATCCAACTGGGTGGATCCAGAATGTAGAAAATTTCCCAGACCAAGTGACATGATTCCTCTAGCAAATGAGTGACAGAAAAAAATGAGAGGAAGGAAGAATTGTCATGGATTGCAAGGAATTTAAGGGACAAACACAATGTGTGGACGTTATTGTGTGGACATTATTTGGGTCCTAATTCAAACATAACCACTGTGAATAGACATTTTTGAGCAAGAGGGGAAATTTGAACATTGACTGACTGATGTTACCAATGAAGTATTGTTAATTATTTAGGTGTGATAATGGTATTATGGTTCCTTTTTTATAGTGCCTTATTTTGTAGAGATATACATGGATGAAATGTGTTTGAGAATTGATTTAAAACAATCCTTCTGGGGGATCAATGGATGGAGTACAGGTAACACATGACCAGCTAGATGTTTATAATTACCAAAGTTGGGGATGGGCATTCGGCAAGTCATGATAGTTCTTATTCTAATTTAGTTTGTTTGTGCTTGAAATTTTACAGAAGAAAAAGTTTACAAGAGAGAAATGGCAACGAAAAAAAGAAAAGATAACTGATATTATTATTTATTGAAAGAACATCATGCTGTATAAACATTAGATATGATATAAGCCTTTTTCTTTCATAGGTAGCATTTCTGATACTGCAAAATACAACATGGCTATACATTATCGAACCCTTTCTTAATCATAGAAACTTGGAACAGCATTTTTTTTTTTTACTTTTACAAATCTGTGATGAATATGCTTGGGTATGGAACTTTTTATTTCTTATGTTTTGAGTTTTCTTATGGTAAATTATCAGAAATGAGATTACTAGGTCTTTCTAGCCATCAGGGTTGTAAAACAGGAAGAGGTTGCTTCAAGAGGTCATATATCTATCAGAGTATCGAAGAGGGATTTATCAGATTGGATCTTGGACGTGGTCCCATTACAGTTCCTGTCTACTCTTTGATTCTGTGAATCTGTTAAAGGGTTGTGTGTTCTGTCTGTGATACTGATTTGGTCTTGATGGAGAGCCAAGCTGAGGGTCAGGTATTTGAAGCATAATTAAAAGTCTCAGACTGGTTGCCACAGATTCATATAAACAAGTGAAACTTGACTTTCTTGCTGTGTACCACATTCTTATTTTCAGGATATGCTTGTATCTGCCTTCATACACATATCCAATCCCCCATTTTCTGGTGAAGTATACTTATTCGGTGTTTGTTCCAATACTTTCTGTGGCTGTGAGGCATCGTCTCCCTCTTCCCCTATGCCTTTCACCCTCCATAGGTCCTTCAACACTGTAGAGCAGGGCCAGCCCGCCATGTCATAAGTCACAGGCAATAGCCAGTTCACTGTGGGGGCTGGCAGGCTGTTCTGTGGGTAAAATCAAGGCTCCAAAGCCATCTTATTTCATCTCCTAAGATTTGATGATTTTTCCCCCCAGGTAATTAAATGTGTGTCACGTGGACCTGGGCTTTGCTGGAATGCTCAAGGGTCCTGAAGATCTTTATATAGCATCCTTCCATTGAATCCATTAAGAGAAGATGGCAAAAGTCAACATAACGAGAGACCTCATCTGCAGGCAGATCAAGGTAAGCAACCCAGGTCTCTGAACCAGAGCATGAGGTCCTTTCTTCTCTGTCGGTTCAGTTTACAGCCAAAGAAAATGAGTTCTAGAGTTGGGGACTTGCCTAAAGTCACATAGCTGATTAGTGACAGACTCTGGACTGGAATTAGTGCCTCTTGATTCCCATATTCTTTTACTCAAGAACATGAAATTGACGGAGACTCCTCTGTCTAAGTGCGTGCACGTGGGCTGCTGAGATTAATGGAGGATGGTAAGAGAAGGGAGCCATCAATATGCCGTGCATGTGTGTGCACATTTGTGTGTGTGTGCTTGGGCACCTGTGTAAGTATGTGGGGGGGTGCAGAAAAAGTATCTGTAGCTGCTTCATGTTGCTGTAGCTGCTAAGCTGAACGTATAGCAGAACCTGGGACTCTTCTTCAAGGGTCTCCTGTACCAAAGCCTATACCCGTCCTCTGCAGGGTGTACATAGAAGACACTCCACTACTGTGAGATGACTGGATGACTGGAGGTAAAGTTCATTTAGCGAGGTAGTCCAGGCTTTGTCAGAGAAACCCTTAGTAAAGGAGCACAGGGTTTAGTGGAAGAGATTCAGCCAAGACATGACGTGCTTCTAGTAAGACCCTAAGCTGGCTGGGGTCAGGAGCTTTATCTCACCACTGCCCTAATTAATTACCTGGAAGACTTTAGTCATTTTACTTCCCTGCGCCTCAGTTTTCTGCTGTTAAATGGTAATATCCGTCTCCCTTCAGGCTGTTAAAATTATTATAATGTCTGCCTGCAGGCTGACTGATCTCGAGAAAGAAATCCAAAAGAATACAAGAAAGTTCTTTGAAAAGGTTAAACACTAAAAAAATCTTAATTAAACACCTTTTAAAAAATAGGCAGCATATAGCCTAAGCTGTGGTCACCATCCAAAGGATTAGTGTATGCCTCTTCATGAGCCATGTGCTTTGTGCATGGTGATCTGTGTTTCATATATTTTTCTCTGCATCCCTGAATATTTTTGAGACTTTGCCCATTTGTGTGTGGGGGGGGGTGTAATTTCACTAGGGGTAGCCCTCAAGGGCAAAGACCATTTCCAAGAGGCACAGAATCAGAGAGTTGGAGAGACCATGCCAGTTATTCTTCCCTCACACATGTCACACAGTATGTGTCCTGAAGAGGATGCCTACCCTCTCCAAACTAGTATGGAAGCATTCCTTATTTGTTGTTTCCAGTTTTTTCTTTACTTTCTTTTTATTTTTGCCTTTTTTTTTTTTGTAACCCAGCAAGCACAATTTAGTGCTTATATACTTTTCTATTATTCTCTCACTTCTGCCCAACTGTACTGCAAGCTCCCACAAGCTGATTTCTTGTTATCTTTCTTAACTCCCGTGGTGCCCAGCATAGTGCTGGATATGTAATAGGCACAGAGTAAATCATGTTGAGTTAAATCAGTGAAACTGCATTTGCTTCTGTCTCCCAGGAGCGGGGTGCCCTGAGCTTTGAACGGCGCTACCATGTCACTGACCCCTTTATCAGACGGCTGGGCCTGGAAGCAGAGCTGCAGGTAAGAGGCCCAGTTTACTTCTCTAGATGCAGATGGCTGGCTCTCCCTTACCTGTGGAGAATCATCTTGGCACTATTCAAGTCATAAACAAGTTTCTCTCTACAGGTCATACCTAAAGATTATCTCTCCTTTCTAGTAGTTTTATTAGGTAGGTAAATCTGAATCAAGATTAGTTATTTACATGGTCACACAGAAATTATTTGCTTTGTGCTTGGAAAAATCTGTTGAATTGCATACTGCTGTTTTTACTGATGGCTTAGAACAATAATGATTCTTACCTTTGTATAGGAATTTAGAATTTACGAAGTGTTTTCCTACATACATGCTCGTTTTCTCACTGTAGCTTCTAAGAAATGCTTTGGGGAGCTAGGCAGGGAATAGTTATTACTAAAATGAAGAAGTTTAGGGAGGCTGAGCACCTCGTTTAGGGTTGCCCTGTCCAGGCCCTGGAGAGCCAGGCTCTCGGTCCAGAAGTTCTGCTTTTCCACTGTGTCTGACAGAGACACTCAGTAATATTAATTCCGTTCCCTTTGCTTCCTCAGGATCGTGTTTTGAATCCAGCTTTTAACTGTGCTGTCCAACTTAGTGTTATTTGCACGTTGAGTAAGATTTCTCTTTGGTTCCTTCAGGTTAGTGTTTGTATCATGTTGGTCTTAGAAAAAGACTAGAAAGAAATTTATTGAATGTTACCAGTGTTATCTCAAGGGAGTGAGATTATAGGTGATTGTTACTGCTTTCTTTTCATTATAAACTTTTATCCATTATAAAACATAACTACATAAATAGTAATATGGAAAAGATAAGTAAAAATTACTTCTTAGTCCATTCTCTGTAATAAAACTGCAGTTAGCATTTCATAGACTTTGGGGGGGGTTGTTTGTTTTTTAAAGATTTCATTTATTTATTTTTAGAGGTGAAGGGAGGGAGAAAAAGAGAGAGAAACATCCATGTACATAAGCTACATAGATTGGTTGCCTCTTGCATGCCCTGTACTGGGTACCTGGCCCGCAACCCAGGCATGTGTCCTGACTGGGAATCGAACCATTGACCTTTTGGTTCACAGGCCAACACTCAATCAACTGAGCCACACCGGCCAGAGCATATACTTTGTTTTATCTCCTGCATATTTTTACATAATTATAATCATACTTTACATTGAATTTTTTAAGTTAACATAATAATTCTTTTCTCCATGTTATCAAGGAGTCTTCACAACTTTTACTTACCATTTTTTTCTGATTATAGAAGTAATAAATATCATAGTGAAAAATATAGAAAAAAACAGAAACATGTACCATCTAGAGGTTAACATTGTTGATGTGTGGTGTACTACTTCTGTGTGTAATGAAGCAGAATCCTGGTTGAGAGATGGGCGTTGGAGCTTCATACATTTAGTTTCAAGACCTATCTTCTCCACAGCTGTAGAGCCGTGTGCAAGGTACCGAGTTTCCCAATTGATAAAATAGAGCAATAACTGAGAATCATTGTGATGATTAAATTAGAAGACTTGTGGGAAGCACTTAACACAGTGCCTGGATCATAGCACAGTAGGCTAATTCAATAAAATAGCAGTTATGATTCTTAAATCGTCCAGATTTTGTCCGTGCTTATATTATTTTTTTCCTACAAATGGGGCTTGTACAATTTACACAGTTTCATAAACCCTTTTATACTTTTATATTATGATAGTTTTCCCATACCTCTAAAAGTTATTTGAAAACATAATTTTTGATGTATTTTATTTTATTATTATTTTTTATTTTTATTGTTTTAGAGAGAAGGGAAGGGAGGAAGAAATAGAGGGAGAAAAATATTGGTTGATTACCTTTTGGTACGAGCTGGCCTGCAACCCAGGCATGTGCCTTGGTGGGGAATTGAACTAGTGAACTTTTGGTTCACAGGCACAGCACTCAATCCACTGAGCCACACCAGCCAGGGCATATTTTATTATTTATCCTTTTTTAAAAGTTTCTCTCCATGTTTCCTTCAGAACATAAATCAAAGTGCATCCCTGTAAGTGCAGTTGGGGGTGAGACATGGAAGATTTTTACCTCGAAGCAGACATTTGGCAGTGGCTAGAAACAATCTTGGGTGTCAAAAGTAGAAGGGTACTGCTGGCGTGTAGTGGATAGAGGCTTGAGATGCTGCTAAACATCCCACAGTACACAGGTCAACAAAGAAAGTGCCACAAAGTATTGTGCACCCCGAATGCCAAAAAATGTCAAGGATGAGAACCCCTGCTCTGGTGGGTGCGGAGTAGTCGGTGACTCCTGGTGGGCTGGGCTGCTGCTCTCAGCTGTACCTCCACCCAGGCCACTTTACCTTTACCGTCGCTTCCTGATTGGATAGCTTCATCCAGAATAGACTAGGAAACTTCTGTGACTACAAAACAGGACCCCGTCTGCTGTTTCCCAAGGTCTGGAACTCAGAAACAAATATGTTAAGGTGAAATGTTTCAGTTTGTGCTTATCTAAAGGCCACCTTGCCCAGGATCTGTAGTCGCAGTGCATGGTATGAAGGGGAGTACCCAGGTTTAGAGGGGGAAAAAGACCTAGTTTAAATCCCAGCTTTGCCCCTTATAAGACTTAGAGAAGTGAGAACAGTTGGGAGGAGGACTGAGAGAAAAAGTAGGTTTGGTAGAGAATGAGGGGCTGGACCTGTTAAGTTTGGAAGCCGGTTGGATACTTTGTGGAGATGTCAGGTAGGCAGTACTAAGTGGGAGAGAGCTCTGGACTCTAGGGAGAAATCTGAAGACCTCAAATGCCCACGGAGTCTCAGAGAACAGGGCCCAAGGCCTAGCTCTAAGGCACTCCAGCTTTCTGTAGTTTATTACAAGCTAAGGAGGAAAAAAAAAAGCTAACTAAGAAAGAGTAGTCAGTGAAGTAGAAAGGAAACAAAACCAGGAGAGTATAAAGGCCAAGTAATGGAAGTATTTCAAGAAAAGAGTGTTCATTTGTACTCGGTGCTCCTGAAGGTTAAGTGAGATGGCGACAGACAGGGGCTGTGGTCTTGGCTAGAGCGGTTTTACTGGAGCGTTGGGGATAGCGCTGGATTGCAGGGTTGGGGAGTGAATTAGAAGTGAAGAAACAGCAGCAAGTGTAGACAATTCTCTTTTTTCTTTTTCTTGTTTTAGAGAGTGATGGAATTTGTTTTTGTTTATTTATTATGACAAACGTTTTTCCCGGATGAAAGGAATAATAGAATGTAAGCAGTAAAGAGTAAACTTTAAAACTTACCTTCTCTTGCTGCTGTGCGTCTACTTTGCACCTTTCTTCGGCTTAGTACCTGGGCAGCTGACTTGCACAGTTACATCAGTGTGCTCTCTTGTCCTCTTGTCTTCTGGTTGGCTTTAACCAACAGGGAGTCATTTCAGGAAATGGGAGGAAGAATAGCATCTTTTTTATTCCCCTTGCTTCCTCCCTTCATAGTCATTTCCACTCCAGCTTTATTGAGTTACGTAAGCAATTCTTGAACAACTGTTTACAAAAGGAAGCAGAGAAATGGGGTAGTAAGTAGTCAACTTCCGGCCAGGACGAAGGCATAGGTAGACACAGTTTGCCTCCTTGCACAACCATGAGAAGGATCACTATTAATCTGGTTGTAAGACAAAATACAAGCAGAACTGCCAGAAAATCAAACTGTGTGGAAGTCCAACAACCGAGGATTTTAAAGAAGAAATATTCATCCAGATGGGTAGGAGGGACGGAGATAGGGTGCCAGAGTGGAGAAGACGCAGCGTGGCAGCAATGGCAAGGCAGCGACAGTGGTGAGGCAGCCAGCAGTGGCTGGTGGGACGAGTGGTTTCACATTCACCTGTGGTGGATAAACACTGGGAGGGTCACTTGGGGAACGAGTCATCCCAGCCCCAAGCCAGACCATGCCGTGCAGGGTTACAGCGCTGGGAAAATAAAGCCTTATAACTTTTGGCTCTAAAACCAGAGTGGGTTGGGGCAGCAAAAGAATCTGCTGGTCTCTCAGAAGAATCCGTTTAAAGGACCCCCGTGGCCCTAGAATGAATGCGCACCCACCCACTCTGGGATTCAGCACCAGGGCAGCAGCTAGAAGGGTGCCAGTCACATATGGGAAGTAGAGAAGTGACTGGAAATGGGGAGAAAACTGAGTAAGCAGCACTGTTCCTTCTCAGACCCCTCCCCTCCACACAGCACCATCTGTTGCATACCTAAGACTCCACCCCTTACAATGTAACAGGTATGCCTTGACAGAATCAAAGCAGCTCTACCCAATACACAGAAACAAACACAGGGAGGCTGCCAAATTGAGGAGACAAAGAAATATGACCCAAATGGAAGAACAGAACAAAACTCCAGAAAAGGAGCTAAGTGAAGTGGAGATAGCTGACCTGTCAGATGCAGTGTTAAAAATACTGGTGATAAGGATGCTTAGAGATCTCACTGAGTATGGCAAACACATAAGGGAAAAAATGAAGGCTACACTAAGTGAAATAAAGAAAAATTCATAGGGAACCAACAGTGAAGGGAGGGAAGCTGGGGTTCAAATCAATGGTTTGGAGCATAAGGAAGAAATAAATAGTCAACCAGTACAAAATGAAGAAACAAGAATTCAGAAAAATGAGGAGAGATTAAGAAGACTCGACACCTCCAAATGTGCCAACATCTGAATCATAGGGATGCTAGAAGGAGAAGAGGAAGAGCTAGAAATTGAAAACTCATTTGAAAAAATAATGAAAGAAAACTTCCCCAATCTGGCAAAGGAAATAGACATACAAATTCAGGAAGCACAGAGTCCCAAACAAGCTGGACCCAAAGAAGGCAACACCAGGGCAAATCATAATTAAAAAGGTTAAAGAGAAAAATCTTAAAAGCAGCAAGAGAAAAGGAGAGAGCTACCTACAAAGAAATTTTCTAAGACTGTCAGCTGTTTTCTTAAAAGAAACTTTGCAGGTAAAGAAGGGGCTGGCAAGTTCAAAGTGATGAAAAGCAAGGACCTACAACCAGGATTACTCTCTCCAGCAAAGCTATCATTTGGAATTGAAGGGCAGGTACAGTGCTTCCCAGACAAGGTAAAGCTAAAGCAGTTCATCATCACCAAGCCCTTATTACATGAAATGTTAAAGGGACTTATTTAAGAAAGAGAAAATCAAAACTGCAAATAGTAAAATGACAAACTATCAACAACTGAATCTAAACAAAAACTAAGCAAACAAGTAGAACAGGAACAAAATCATATAAATGGAGATGACATGGAGGGTTATCGGTGGGGATGGGAGCGAGGAGAATGGGGAAAAGGTACAGGGATTAAGAAACATAATTGGTAGGCACAAAATAGATGGGGGGAGGTTAAGAATAGTATAGGGAATGGAGAAGCCCAAGAACTTCTGTGCACAACCCATGGACGTGAACTAAGGGGGGGATTGCTGGAGGAAAGCGGGGGGCCCAGGTGAAGTGGGCAAAGGAGAAAAAATTTGGGACAACTGTAATGGCATAATCAATAAAGTAAACTTTTTTTTGAAAAGAAAGAAATGGGGTAGTAGCTGGAGGAGTCAGTGGGATCCCCTAAAGGAGGGACTTGTTAAGAATGGGAAGAAATGCTAGAGCATGTTTGTATGTCGAGAGAGGAAAGGATTGCCGATACAGGAAAAGAGCAGAATAAATGAAGGAACGAAGTCCTGGGGAAGACTGGTAGGGATGGGATTCAGAGTTTAAGCAGGGGGCTTGACCTTTGATACAAATAAAGACATCTGTCTTTGTTACAGGGTACAGGAGGTCAGGGATCAGGAGAGAGGCAACGACTGAGATAAAAATGGAGGATCATTGACATACAGATAGTCTATAATAGCAGTTCTCAAAGTGTGGTCTGCACACCCCTTGGGGAATCCCCATGACTCTTCCAAAGGCATCCATGGGCTCAAACTGCCATCATAGTAATACTAAGACATAGCATCAAACTGTCATTGAATTCTTTACCCCGTGCACATGAAGTAACAACAAAAAAAAGAACCATTTTACTTAAAATGTTCTTGATGTGAAGCAAAACCTAAAAATTATTAATTTTATTAAACTTCAGCCCTTAAGTACATCTCTCTTTAGTATTCTCTATTATGGGATAGGATGCACCCTTAAAAGCATGCTGCTGCATGTTGAACTATGGTGGCTGTCTTGAGGAAAGGCACTTGTGCAATTTTTTGAGTTGCAAGTACAAACTAACCACCTGAAAGAATAGTAGATGAAAACTATGGTTATTCAAATGTGGGTATTTGACAGACATTTTCTTAAAATAAATTAAATGAGCTGTCACTTCAAAAAAAACCCAACTGACTGTATTTGTTGCCAAGGATAATATTTGAGCTTTTAAGTTTATATGTATGAAAATGTGTATCTGCTACCATAAGCTTGATAACTTCTCAGTACTTAAGAGACTTTCTTGGTGAGAGCTCTGGTGATATTAATAAATGTCAACAATACTGTATAATGAATGTTAACATTTGGAGTGAGTCACTTTTTTGAGTTTTGTTTTTGTTTTTGTTTTTGTTTTTGAAATCATAGAGAAAGTTTATTTAGAAAGTCACAGAGATAGATTAAGTGAGCCATCTGGGATGCATGCGCTCAGAAAACAAGTTACAGAGGCAAAAGAAGGGCACTTGAAGCTTAGGAAAATGAGAGTAAAGGATGCTTCTGGAAGAGGGGAAAAGGATGCAGGCATACTCGAGAGAGCAAGAGCCGGCCATGATTCACTGTCTCGAAAATGACCAACTGTGTGATGTAACAAAACCACATGCCTGAAGGACCCATACATAATGCGGAAACAGACCAATGTGTTTTAATGTAGCAAGGTAACAATAGTTCATTTATGTGGTTTCAGATTCCATGTTGTAACTTTAAGAAAACATTACTTCCCTGGCTGGGGTGGCTCAGTGGGTTGAGCACCAGCCTGCAAAATGAAAGGTTGTGGGTTTGTTTCCCAGTCAGGGCACATGCCTGGTTTGCGGCCCAGATCCCCAGTTAGGGGCATGTGAAAGGTAACCAGCTGATGTTTTTCTTGCACATTCTCTCCCTCTCTTTCTCCCTCCCTTTACCTTTCTCAAGTAAATACATAAATATATAAATAAAATCTAAAAAAAGAAACCATTACTTGCGGAGTTTTGATATAGTATTAAAGAAAGATATCTCCAATTATCTGAAAAGGCTGTTGAAATACCCTTGCCTATTCCAACTACTTACCTTTGTCAGGCTGCATTTTCTTTATATACTTCAATAAAAATAACATATTGCAATAGACTGAATACAAAAGTAGATACAAGAACCTAGTTATCTTCCACTAAACTAGACATTGAAGAGTTTTGCAAAATGTAAAGCAATTCCAGTCTTCTTATTAAATTCTTTTTTTCTTGGAAGATATAGTTACTTTTCATTTAAAATGTGTTAACTATTTTATTAGTATTTTTAAATGAAATTAATACAAAATATTTCAGTTTTTATTTCTAATATGGTAAATATCTATAGATCTAATCCATATAAATAGAAGTTTTGGGGGGATCCTGAGTAATTTTTTTAAGCGGAAAAGGATTTTACAAAAATATAAACCCTCACCCTAGGATATGCTTACTGAGCCCAGAGACAGAGGAAAGGAGAGAGAGGAGAAAAACACTCATGTGAGAGGGAAACGTCAACTGGCCGCCTCCAGCAAGGATCCTGATCAGGGATTGAGCCCGCAACCCAGGCCTGTGCCCTGGCCAGGGATCAACATTGCAACCCTCTGGTGCATAGGACGATGCTCCAACCAACTGAGCCACCTGGCTAGGGCCTCAGTAATGTTTAATAGTGTAAAGGGGTCTTAGACCAAAAAGTTTGAGAACCACTGGTCTGTGGAGCCATGGAATGGGATGACTGGCAATATTACTTGGGGAGAAAGGAGGAGGAGAGAGAAGAAGGCCCAGGACCAAGAACCAAGGTGTTTGAACATTGAGAGATTGCCTATTTTACCTATCTCTTCTCTTCCTCAACCCACAGGAGACAGAAAGAATAGGCATAGAGGTGGGAAAACTTGAGGAGAACATGGTGTAGAAACTAAGGAAGAGGGAAATCTCAACCGTACTGATTTTTACAATCTTAATTCTCAAAAGGCTATTTTATTTCCCTCTTTCTTAGTTTGAGGATGGAGAGGATACCTGTTTGTGACTCCCTTTAAGCAGTTATAAAAATGCCATTATAAGGCTTTTAACTTCTAAGTACCCATTTTCTCATCTCTAAAATTAAATATTATATTTGTATCCTGTTTGTCTTTTAGGTTTATGAGGAGGAAGAAATAGTTAATTTATGTAAAGTATTTAGTACAGTGCCCGGCATAATATAAAATTTATGGTATATAGCATCCAAATATTAGCTGCTATTATTCTTATTATTTATACAGTGCTTTTAAAGTTTTCTAAGATCCCAGTCCTCTGATGCTGATTTGAAGGCGTCTACCATTTTAAAATTCTTGACAGCCATTTTCTTCCCTGTTTTACTTTTTAACCCATTGCCACATGTGGACCCCATGTTGTTTAACAGCAGCTGATTTTTGACATTAATCAGAGGTGATTGATGGGGGGTGGGGGTGGGAATAGAAGAGGTCAAATCAATGATAAATCTCCTGCCTGTTTATGGTTATTGATCATGTTTTTTTCTTCATTATCTGGGGGAAACTTTTTTCCTAGATTTCCTAATTTACTACTATGCATGCTTTCGAAAAATGCAAAAGGAAACTTGAAGAGAACTCATGAGATATAGTATTGTACTTTAGTAGATGCTCACTAAAAACCTATTGGTTTGATTGGCTTTTTTTTTTTTAAGGACATTTTTTATTTTATGGATTTTATTTATTTACTTTCGGAGAGAGGGGAAGGGAGGGAGAGAAACAACAGTGTGTGAGAGACATTGACTGGCTGCCTCTCACACGCCCCCAGCCAGAGTCCTGGCCCACAACCCAGGCACGTGCCCTGACCAGGGATCAGACTGGCGGCTGGTGCTCAATGCAGTGAGCCACATCAGCCAGGGTGGTTCTAGTTTTTTAAGTATTTATTTATTTTTTAGAGATGGGGAAAGGAGAGAGAAAGAGGGAGGGAAACATCCAGGAGAGAGATGAACATCGAACGGGGTTGCCTCTCACACACTCCCTGACGGGATCAAACCACAAGGCAGGCATGTGTCCTGACCAGGAATCAAACTGGGCACCTTTTGCCTTTTGGGACAATGTTCAACCAACAGAGTCACACCAGCGAGGGCCCATATGGTTCTAATTGGGATGGACTGGAGAGCTCTTAGCTCAACTTCTGAAGATGAATGTAGTCTAGGTTGATACCTGAAAGATGGATGGGAGGAGCTAGCTACATATGGAAGCAAGCATAGAGAATTATAGGCTGGGGAAGAAGCATCTGAGTGATGCAAGAAAGAATAGAGGATACTCAGTTTAAAAGAACACATGGCCTTGGTTGGTATAGCTCGGTGGGTTGAGCTCAGGCTTTGAACCAAAGGGTCACCAGTTCAACTCCCAGTCAGGGCACAATCCTGGGTTGCAGGTCAAGTCTCCAGTGGGGGTCACATGAGAGGCAACCACACATTGATGTTTTCTCTCCCTCTCGTTCTCCCTCCCTTCCCTTCTCTTTAAAAATAAATAAATCTCAAATTAAAAAATCTAAAAAAAAAATTCTTTAAAAAGTAAAAATAAAAGAACAGATGGTCACAGAATACAAGTGGAAAAAGGGTGACAGATGAGGTTAGTGAAGTATTGGTGGGCTGTCCACAATAAAGGATGTCGTAAGCTATGTTTAAGACTATGGACTTTATCCTAAGGGCAGTGGAGAGCCATTGAATGGTTTTTACCATGGGAGCAATATGCTCAGAGTTAAGCTTTAAAAAAATTAATCTAGGCTTTAAAATGAAGATTGCCACCACCTAAACTGGGCCTGCCAGACCAATTAAGAGACCGTGGCAATGATTCAGGAAGAGGTGATGGGGTCACCTGAACTAAGATAGTCATAATTTGGATGGAAAGAAGTCAATGAATTTTAAAGACATTTAAGAGGTAGAATTAACAGAATTTTTGGTGACTGAATGTAGTAAGTAGGAAAAGAGAAGTTTCTGGCTTGAGCGGCAGGGAAAATGGTATTATTGTTCCCTGAGCTAGGGAACACTGGTGAAGGAATGGGTTTGTGGGGGAAATGAGCTTGATTATGGGTGTTCTGGCGCTGTAGGCCCTATACTGTCAGCATTGTCTTGATAGGTAGTTGCCATCCCTGGGTCTGCGCTTAAGACAGGTACACACACTGAGCAGCATACAGATGGGAGCAATGAAAGTGAGTTGTGATTGCCTTTGGGGTGTGCATGGAGTGCCGAGAAATCCCACAAGTGAAGGAAATAGAATGAATCATAGCGTGATCAGGACTTCAAGGTAGATTTTAAAGATCCTAGTGATGCAACCAAAAATGAAAGCAGATATCCCCCAAAAAAGTGAGGACTGCAGGCCCCAGACTGGAACTGCAGGACATTTGGCTCCTGTCCAGTTATGACAATAAAACGCACTGAGACAGAACAAGCTAGCATATACAACTAAAGGGTGACAGGGAACACTCAGCAAGGATGTCCAAGAAATACAGGGAAGTAATTTGATCTACATACCAGAACATCGTAGAATTAATCCTAATTAATATTAAATTTCAATGCTCTAATCTTGACCTCCCTCTGGCTCTTTTACTCAATTGCTGCCACCAAAACAGTTCTTTATATTTTCTTAATTAACATGTTTAACTTTCTATTTGGAAACAATTTCGAACATATAAGAGATGTGCAAGAATAGTACAGAAACACTCATATGAACCTTCCCCCGAATTCATTATCGTTGACACTGCCACATTTGCCCCCTCCCCATCTGCCCCTCCCCCAGCACACACACAGAAGCACTTTGCTCCTGAACCGTTTGAGAGTAACTGACAGACTTGAAGCCTGTACACACTTAACTGCACCAGTATGTATTTCTAAGAACAAGGTCCTTTTTAAAAAATTTAACCAGAACACATTTATCAAAAATCAGGAAATTTGACACTCATACAACACTATTATTTAATACACAGTCCATATTCAAATTTTACCCACTATTCCAATAATATCCCCTAGATTTTGCTGATTCAGGATTCAGTCCAGGATCACACATTCCATTTAGTTGTCATTTTCTTTTTAGTCTCCTTTCATCTGGAACAGATCTCAACCTTTGTTTTTTTTATGACATTGACATTTCTGAAGACTGTATTCGCTGTTGTGAAATGTCTCTCAGTTTGGGTTCATCTGATTATTTCCTCATGGTTAGTTTCAGGTAATGCATTTTGACAGAAATACTACCTAAGTGACCCTGTGTCCTCCTCAGTGTGCAGTATCAGGTTGCATGTGATGTCTGTCTGTCTTGGTTAAGGTGATATCTACCAGGTTGATCCACTACAGTGTTGCTATTTTTCCCTTTATCTGTGAGGAAATACTGTTGCACTGTGCAAGTATCCTGTCCTCCATCAAATTTCTACCCAATGGTTTAAATCACTCATTGATTTTTTTTAAGATTTTATTTATTTATTTTTAGAGGAGGTGGGGAGAAAGAGAGGGAAAAAAAATGTAGCTATGAGAGAGAAACATCGATTGGTTGCCTTTTGTATGTTCCCCATCTGGGGATCAAACCCACAAACCAGGCATGTGCCCTCACTGGGAATTGAACCTGCAACCTTTCACTTTGCAGGATGACACCCACCGATCAGGGCACTCGTTGATTATTCTTGCCTGCATCAATTCCTGGTATGATGTGATGTAATGGTTATAAAATGGTGATTTCCCAACCCTATGATTTCTTCATTTGATGATCAGCAATATATTAGAATGAAGTGCTTTTCTCCCCACCTCTACCCTAGTGCAGTCTCTGATATTTTTTATTTAGTGGGTTTTAATTCATTATCCTGATGCTCATGGGTTTGGCCAGTAGTGTGCCTTTCAAGGTGGCTCCTGTGTCCTTTCCGTATGTTTCTATTTTTTTGTATATTTCTGTTTATCTTATGCACAAGGTGTTGTAGGCTCATTTCGTACACTTCCTGTCCCAGACCTGGAGTCAGTTATTTCACCAACGATCCCTGTTTTTTTTTAGTGGGAAATGGTTTTTAGTGGGGAATGGTATCTAGATAGCTCATAGCTATTGAGGTATCATTGCTTCTGGACCCTTTCAGAGGACAGAACTGGAAATAAATATATATATTTATTTATAAAGCTCATACTGATATTGCTTATTCCAATATCAGTATGCTCATAGTTCTTTGCCTTTCCCTGTTCCCTATTTGTTTTTTTTTTATTTTAAGTGATACCTTCTTATTTAGATTTAGTGAGAGGGGAATGGAGGGAGTCAGGGAGAGAAACATAGATGCAGGAGAGACACATTGATAGTTGCCTCTCACACGCCCCCAACTGGGGACCTGGCCCAGCAACCCAGGCATGCGCCCTGACCTAGAACTGAACCAGTGATCTTTTGGTTCACAGGCCGGCATTCAGTCCACTGAGCCACACAAGCCAGGGCCCTATTCCATATTTGAATTTCCTTTGTCTACAGTGAGAAGGCAACAACATTGATATATCTATTATATCAATATTATAAATATTTTTTATATATTCACATTGATAAATCATCCCAACAACACTGATACGGTTACTCATTTGCTCAATTTTACAGATACACAAAATAGTTAACAACTGCACAGCAATGTCACTACAAATGACAGATCTACTAACTAGAGTTCAAGATTTCCTTAAAGTTTATTTTGTCTTTAAAATATATATGGTTGAAAAAGATATATATAGTCAAAATACTGTGTTCAAAAATTACTTGGGTTAGTTGGCATCTCCTCCCCATCTTTGTTGATGTAATTTTACCTTTTGAATGTACAAAACCTCAACTTTGTCCTAAAAGTAAAAAACTCTACAAAAAGGTCCAGGGAAGGGTTACTTTCCTTCCTCCACCCTTCACTCTGTACCTTCCACCCCCTAGAGGTGACCAACTCCATTAGTTTCTACTTATCCATTCTGTGCTTATGTTTGCAAAAATATGCAGGTACATATATATATTCTTATTTTCCCTTCTTTGTTACACCAAAGTTGACAAAAATTATATTAAAATAGCCTTTAAACGTATGGAAAAGATATTTCACTCATAAGAGAAATGTAACTTAAAAAACTATGTTGAGATGCCATTTTTCATCTGTCAGAATGATTAAAAAATTCAAAAGCTGCTCTGGCTGGGGTGGCTCAGCGGTTGGGTGCCAGCCTGCGAATCCGGGTTGCGGGTTCGGTTCCGGTCTAGGGCACACGCCTGGGTTTCGGGCCAGGTCCCCACTGTGGGGCAGCACACAAGAAGCAGCGTGGGTTGATGTCCCTCTCCCTCTCTCTCTCCCTCCCTCCCCTCTGTCTAAAAATAAACAAAATCTTTAAAAAATAATAATACATACATAATAATAAAATCTTTTTTAAAATTTCAAAAGCTTAACCACACACTCTGTTGGTGTGTTGTAGAGAAACAGACACTCTTGCATTGCTTCTGGAAAGGCAAAATGGTGCAACTCGCACAGACGGAAATTTGGCAATATCTAACAAAACCACATATACATTTAGTCTTTGACCAGCACTTCTACCTCTAGGTTTTACCCTGAAGATACAGCAATAACAAAATACATATGCACAGGGTTATTCATGATGGTATTGATGTAATCACAAACTATTAGAAACAACTCTTAAGAATCCATACATGGGAAATTCATTGAATAAATCTTGGTTCATCTACACAGTAAAGTGCTGTGCAGCTGTGAAAAAAACTCCATGAACTGATAAAAGTGATTCCCAAGACCTATTGGTAGGTGAACAGAGAGTGCATATACCTACCATGCCTCAATGATTCTTTGTCCTCATAAGTCTTCTGAGTCCAGTCAACGCCTCTGTGCCCTCCGTAGGTGCTGCCTTGTACCTTCACTTCCTTTCCTGCTCCCCCAAGAGTCCGTGATGCATCGCTGCAGTCACTGTCCTGCAGCGGTCATCTGACACAGCCCCAGCCTCAGATGACCTTCCAGCCTTCCTGTATCTTTAACTTTCCCTTTCTCTACTGATTCTTTCCCTTTAGGATTAAACATGCTCCAGCTTCTCTAATCTAAGAAAATCCTTCCTTTCTGCCAAATCCACATCTAGCTAGAGCCTTCCATTTCTCTACCCCTTCATAGCCAGACTGAGAGAATAGTCTATACTTAGTGTTTCACTTCCTTACTTCCCAGGACAGTCATGCGCTGCTTAATGACAGGGATACAGTCTGAGAAATGCGTCATTAAGTGATTCTGTTATTGTGCAACATCTTAGAGTGTGCTTACACAAACCTCGATGGTACAACCCACTACACACCTAGGCCATATGGTATATCACGGTCATATATGTGGTTTGTCATCGACTGAAACATCATTATGTGGCACATGACTGCAATTCCTCAACCCACTTCTACTTATCTACACCACACACCACAGAAGGGCTCTTGCCCTAAATCAGTGGACACTTCTCAGTCCTTATCTTGCTTGACCCAGAGTATTTGGTAATACTGGGCACTTCCTCAGTGAAACATTCTTCATCTGGGTTCTGAGGCATCACCCTCTCTATTTTTCTTCCGACACCTCTAGTTAATTTCCTAACACCTTTGCATTCTCTTTGTCCCCCTGGCCCTTATGTTAGTCTTCTTTATGGCTCTACCCTAGGCTTTTTTCCCACTCTGCTGTGAGGAAAAGAACCTCACTTTTCAAATAAGGAGAGTAAAACCGAGCATTTCCAGGGGCACATAAATGGTAGAAAATTAGTACTTTTATCAGGCCTGTCTGGCTCCATAGTTCATATTTTTTTACTTCAATGATGCATCTACTTTGTTAAAGGGCTTAACAAATAGTTCTTAGCTCGGTGAATTTATTCTCTTGCCTTGTGTGTCTTCTTAATATTTTCCTTAAACAAGTTGTAAACATTATATATCTCACCTTCACAGTCTGGCTTGATTGCCTTAGTTTATAATATAATTTGAATAAAAATTCAATGGAAACAAGTCATATCAAACTGGATTGGTTCATTTTTTTAATGTAGTTGGTAGACCAGGGTAGTTTCACAGTGTAATCTACTTCTAACAGATACTGCGTAACCTGATTCTAACAAAGACTTGTCAAAGATTTTTTTTCACAATATTAGTTTGGAGAAGTAAATCAGATACCAAGTTTATTAAATAGTCACCCTCAAAGAAAAAGATAGAGTAGAGATCTGACTTTGTGAGAGATTTAAAAGACTGCCCTTTAAAGCAGGGATCAAATTATGGCCTACAGGCCGAGTCCAGCCTGACACCTGTTTGTTGGCTTCTTTTATTTTATTTTAATTTTTTAGATTTTTTAAAATTTATTTTTAGAAAGCGAGGAAGGGAGGGAGAATGAGAGGGAGGAAACATTGATGTGAAGAAGAGCTATCAGTTGGTTGCCTCTCGTGCATGCCCCATCCGAAGACTGAACCCACAACCCAGGCACGTGCCCTGCTTGGGAATCAAACCGGTGACCTTTGCTTTGTGGGATGATGTCCAACCAACTGAGCCACACCAGTCAGCACTGTTGGCCTCTTTTTTAAGTGTATTTTTTATTTTATTTAATGTACAATTCATTGGTTTTTATATAATATATTCACAAAGTTGTGGGACCATCACCACTATCTAATTCCAGATATTCTCATCATCCCCAAAAGAAATCCTTTACTCATATTAATAGTTACTCCCTATCCCCTACCCCAACCACTAATCCGCATTTTGCCTCTGAATTTTCCTACTCTGGACATTTCATATAAATGGAATCATACAACATGTGGCTTTTTTTTATCGGGCTTCTTTCACTTAGCATGATTTCTTTCTTTCTTTCTTTCTTTCTTTTCTTTCTTTTCTTTCTTTTATTTCTTTTCTTTCTTTTCTTTCCTTACTTATTAAAAGGGTCTTCTAGTAAAGAGAGGAAGACCTACTAGACAAATTCAAAAAGAGCTGTAAGCACTGGGTTTTTTTTTTTTTTTAATTAATTTATTTATTTATTTATTTATTTTCAGAGAGCGGGGAAGGGAGGAGGAAGGAGAGAAACATTGATTGGTGTCCTCTTGCGTGCCCCCAACTGGGGACCTGGCCTGCAACCTAGGCGTGTGCCCTGACTGGGAATTAGACCAGTGACTTTTCGGTTTGCAGGCCAGCATTCAGTCCACTGAGCCTCACCAGCCAGGGCTGGTATAATGTTTTTAGGATCCATGATGTAGCATGAGTCAGTGCTTCATTCTGTGTATGTGGATATCCAGTTGTCCCAGCACCATTTGTTCAAAAGACTGCTCTTGCTCCCATTGAATTGTCTTGGCAGTCTTGTTGGAAATCAGTTGGCCATAAATGTAAGGATCTACTTGTGAGCTCTTGACTTTATTCCATTTATCTAAATGTTTGTCCTTATATCGGCACAATGCTATTTTTTGTAGGAAGTTTTGAAATTGGGAATTCTGAGTCTTCCAACTTTGTTTTTCTTTTTCAGGATTGTTTGGGCTATTCTGGTCCCTTGCATTTACACATGAGTTTTAGGGTCAGTTTGTGAATTTCTGCAGAGAAAGCAGATGGGATTTTGATAGAGATAGGTTGAAAGTATTGCCACCTACTTTTATAAATAAAATTTTATTGGAACATAGCCACACTCATTAATGTATTGTCTATGGATGAATTACTGATTCAGGAGCAGAATTGAATAATTGTAAAGAGTCCATGTGGCCTGCAAAGCCTAAAATATTTACTGTCTGTCTCTTTACAGAAAAGTGCCAAACGCTGCTTTAGATGATTGAGTAAATTCATGCTCTGAAGCACCAGAGGGCAGAACTAGGAGTCATTCATTAATTCAGTTTTATGTTCAAGTAAATGCTGAGTGCCTACAGTATACCAACAATATTCTAGACTCCGGGAGATAAGTACAGCAATGAATAGGACCAACACAGTTCCTGGCCTCATAAAGCTTCTTGCTATGGCCTGTAAGACACCCTAAGGATCTGGTCTCACCTCCCTGAGCTCATTTTGCCTTATTTAGTCTTCCCCCTTTATCACTGTGCTCTAGCCACAGTGGCCTTCATTCTGTGTCTCCAGCATACCAGGCATGTCTGTACCTTGTACTTGTTCTTCCCTATGCATGGCATGCTTTTCCTAATGATATTCGTCACTTGCTCTTTCTCAGTATTCAAATTTTATTACAAAGATCCTTCATCAGAGTGGCTTTTCCTGACCACTGTGTCTAAAGTATATCCCATTGTTAAGGTTTATTTTCTTTCTGAACTCATACTGATTCACATGTTCTGTGTCCTAGTTACCATGATGACCTTTGCATGCACAAGAGTGTCTAGCATATAGTAGTTGCTCAAAGAAAAGCTTGGATGAATAAATAGACTTCTCAAGGATAGATAGCAGATGTAGGCTCCGTGTAAGGAAATACTTTCAAACATGAATTATGGTTATTGGCTTGCCCCACTAAGATTTTTAGGTAAAACATAGAAGTTGAAATATGTTTTAAATGGCCCCCTTTTTTTTAATCACTTCTAGGATTTTTCCTTCCCCAGCAATCTCAGCCCACACTGGCTGTGCTTTAAATCTTGAATGATTACGGTGCAATGGAAAAAACAGATTTGGGTTTGACTTCCAGTTCTGCCATTCAGCAATCAAAGTGACTGAAGTGCTTTGCAAATACTGATTCACTTTCCACAACCACACTGTGAGGTGATATATGTCGTCTCTTTCTTCACAGATGTAGAACCTAAAGCACAGAGAGGTTAAAGAACTTGCTCAGGGAAACACAGCTTGTACACATGAAACCACATTTACTGTACTTTATGAACAGTTTAACAGATTTTCCAGGGTAATTATGTGAAAAGGACAGGGCCTGGCACACAGTAAGCTAAATTTTAGTCATTACTATTTCATGTAGTAATTCTTAGGCACAATAAATTTGAGAAACCATTGAGGTAGATTACAGAAGCAACAAAAGGAAAGATTTTGTGGAGATGTCAGGATATTTAGATCTGTCTGGCTTTATGATAAGTATCAGATCCTTAAGTGAATAGAGGGCAAATGAAGAATTCTCACAAGCCTTGTTTGCTTTCAGGACTCTCTCCACTCTGTTTTAATAATGTACCTACATAATCTTAACACGTGTAGAAAGCAAGTATTGTGAAGTTTAAGTGACTTGATGCATACGAAAGCTTAGCACTTGCCCTGACGTTTAGTAGGTACTCAATTAATGCTTTTTGGATTTTTATCTAAATCTTGCTCAGACTCATATTCACACTGTTAAGGAGTTATAAAGAAGCACACGGCAGTCCACTCCCTGTCTTTCCTGGGCAGCGTTTCTTGTGGAGGCTCTATTGAACATCTCTCTCACGCTCTTTGACATTGACCTTTTAGGTAGAACTTCATTATACAAGGGTTTAGGTCTGAAGTCAGTGGGTAAGTTAAATGTGTATATGATTGGGTTGCAGTTAAGAGAGGGGACTTACATGTGTGCAAACGGGCTCACAGACTTGGTCTGCCAGCCAGACAATGTCCTCAAAGGTCCTTTAAGTTTGTTCCTAAAGCCTGACATCTCTGTCTTCTTCTAGGATACCTCTCTCCTTCCTCCATTATGATAGAACTTTGTTTTGTGTTGCCGTAGACACAGACCTGTCTTTGTTTGTCCTACTATTTATTTTCTTTTCTCCCAGTGCCTAATATATAATGGGTATTGAATAAATGAATTATCTGTTTAGTCAGAACTTAGAAAAGCAATTTAATAGCTGCAGAAATAACCCTTTTGAAAAAGTAAGTAAATAGGAAGGAATACATTTGTTCAAGATGTGTATCCTTCGGGAGTACGCTGGCCACGTGGGAGGGGTCTTTGAGAGTGGGATCTAGAAGAACACATACAGACTAACAAAAGAAGACCCCGAGGACTAGTTCCAGGGAGCCAGTGTTTGCCGACGTGTGCTAGCCCCCTTGCACGTATTGCATCATTTGATCTTCGCAGTGATCTTGTCCGGTTGACATTATCACCATCCCCGTTTCCAGATGAAAAATGTGACGCTCTGGGAACCTTAAGTGACCTCCCACAGACCTAGGAGAGGCCAAGCCGGAGCTGAAGCAGGCAGCCCTTTCACTTCACAGTTCCGCCTCTCACGGACCAGCCTCGTGTCCTCAGCTTCCTCCTGTAAGAAGTACCTTCGGTTATGCCAGGATGCACATTGACTTGCAGATTTCCTAGCTCTTTGCTTCTCTGTTTTTATTCTTTTAATGCAGTGGGCCCCACCTTTTTCCCCTAGCAAGAATGATTTGTAATTTTACCGCTGTCCTCACTGGGTAAAGGATCGGATCCCACATTTAATAAACAATAAATCGTGTTTATTAATGTTTCCCATTTTAATACACTTTTCCATACCATGACTACCCATCTGAGCTCCTGAATAGAATGGGATATACCTAAGGTTACAACACAGATTTTATGTATTTCCAGTCAAAAGCAAAAAATCATGACAGTGTGCCCAGTCTGGGCTGCTCAGTCACCTATAAATGTTTTATTCCTACTGGACTTTTAGAACACATCAACTCACTAAATTTTTGTACAACACTAAGGTAAAAATAAGTACGGTTTAACCTTTGGAGGAATATTCTATAGCCATTTGAGGTGATGCTTGTGAGGAGATCATAATGAATGGGGAAAAGGTTAATGTTACAGGTTTGGAGAAGAGGAGGAGAAAACAGAACCACATCGGTTCTGTGTGGACTGGAGATGTGTCTGTCTGACTCACTCTCTGAGCCAGTAGAATACTGGCAGGCACATAGCAGGGGTGTGAATCTTAATAGAGACAGCCCAGAATTTTAAAAGGTAGGGTATGGCATCATGGTTAAGAGCCAAGCTCTAGGATCTATCAGACATGGGTTCGCATTCTGGCTATACTGTTTACACAATATGGGGTATTAACCTTTCCTTATCTGAAAAATGAGAATAGTAATGGTGTTTCCATCACAGAGTAGTTGTAAAGATTAACTAAAAGCACATATAAAGGACACAGTATTGTCCCTGTACATGGTGAGAAAGTGCTTAGTATATATTAGCTACTACTATTGCTATTGTTGCTACCTTTTTTTCTCTCTTTATTGAGATGTGATTTACATAAAAATAAAGTGCACACACATGTCTCAAGTAGTGAGCTAGATGAGTTTTGACACTTGTGTAACTACCACCCACAACAAGACAGAACATACCTCCATCTCCCTAGAAGGTTCCATTGTACCCTTTCAGTCAACCTTCCTACCTCAGAGTGACCACTTTTTTGGCTTCTGTCTCCATAGATTAGTTTTGTCTGTTCTTACATTTCATGTACATAGAATTCTATACTCTGTATTTTTGTGTGTTTGGGTTTTTTTGCTTAGCATGTTTTTTGAGTTTCATCTATGTTGTTGCACAAATCTATAGTTTGTCCTTTTTTTTAAAGATTTTATTTATTTATTTTTAGAGAGAGGGGAAGGGAAGGAGAAAGAGAGAAACATCAATGTGTGGGTGTGTCTCACACACCTCCTACTAGGAACCTGGCCCGCAACCCAGGCATGTGCCCTGATTGGGAATCGAACCGGCAACCTTTTGGTTCACAGCCTGTACTCAGTCCACTGAGCTACACTAGCCAGGGCTTGTTTGTTCCCTTTTATTGATGAGTAGTGATTCACTGTATGGGTGTACTACATTTTGTTTATCTGTTCTGTTGATGACCATTTGGGTTATTTACAGTTTGGGGCTTTTAAAAATAAGGCATCTAAGGATATTTTTAAATCAGTTTTTGTGTGGGCAAATGTTTTCATTTCCCTCAAATAAACACCTAGGAATAGAATTACTGAGTCATAGGGTAAATACCAGCTTAACTTTATATAAAACTACCAAACAGTTCTCTAAGGTGATGGTAGCAGTGAGATCTCTTTAATACAAGTGGAAATAGGGTGATATTTGATGCAGTCCAACATATCTGAAGACTTGGGAGACATATTGACCTAGGTTCCCATCTGGGCTCTGATACTTAGCATTTGTGTGATCTTGGTTAAGTTATTTATTATCTGAGACTTCATTTTACTTATAAAAAGGGAGTGATAATGAGATCATTTATATTAATATCTAGTATTCTACCTAACGGTGGAATACTAAGGTGGGCACAATGCAGATTATACTGGGGTACATAGTCTGTAAAGAGTTTAAAAGTAGTGATAAAACCACCTAAAAGTCCATTTGCTTTTTATCATCATTATGCACCTACAAGGATAAAATGCTTCTCTGCCTCCTTCTCCCCCGTACACCAGGCTACCTAGCAAAGTATAGGGACCAGTAATACGCAGTAATTATAATGATATTTAATGAAGTTAAGCAGGAACTAAGAGTTAGGTTGGAATTTGAAACTTAAATGAGATTCAGGGCTTTTATTGCAGGGTCGTCCTCTGTTGCACTTTGTCTCCTCCAGGTCCCTGGTGTGCGAGGCTCGTTCTGAGTGCAAACCCTTCTAGGGCCCCAGGCAGGCTCACCGAGGTCTGTTCTTCTCCAGCAGCCATCTCGAAACAGTCCTTCCTCTCAATTCCTTATACATTTGAGGTTTTATCCCCTTCTTTTTACCCACATTTTAATTCTGGTATGTCATAGACACATTTTCTTCCATTGTATTCTTCAACATAATTATAAACTGTGTACTTATATCTCACACAGCCTTACTTATCAAGGCCAAAATAACGTCTCTCACTTTCTTGTAAAGTAGCTTCCCTAAAACATGTTCTTATTTATGAAGCCCTTTGTTAATATTTTTCTCAATACAGTTGACCCTTGGGCAGCACAAGGTGTTAAGGGCGCCTCCTGTTGCAGTCGAAAATCCGTGTTTAACTTTTGACCCCACAAAGACTTACCCCCTGCAGATACTGAGGGTAGCTTGGTTTCAGGACCCCCACAGATACAAAAGTCTGTGGATGCATAAGGCCCTATGTAAAATGGCATAGATCAGGGCCCTACAGTCCACCTTCCGCATCCACAGACTCCCCACCACAGATCAACAGCAGTACAGGTACTTACTGGTTTTACTTACTAGGGTACCATTTTATTATAAAAGCATATAATTCAAGAACAGCCACATGGAAGAGCTGCATAGGGCAAGGCGTGTGAGAAGGAGCACAGGGCTTCCATGCCCTCTCGGAGCATGCCACTCTCCCCAAACTTCCATGGCCTTATCAACCCAGACGCTCTCTGAACCCTGTCTTTCTGGGTTTTATAGAGGATTCATTTCATAGGCACGATTGATTAAATCATTGGCTATTGGTGGTCTGTTCAACCTCGCCGGAGTTCCAACCCTCCAGTTGTGTGATCGGTTCCCTTAGAACCCATCCTTTGGTACTTTCCAAAAGTCAGTTTATTAGTAAACTCAGGTATGGTTTAACGGAGTTTGTTATGAATATCAAGACACCTTTATCACTCTTACTACTTAGGAAATTTCAAGGGTTTTAGGAGCTCTGTGCCAGTAATGGGAATGAAGACCAAGTATGTATTTCTTACTGTAAAGCACAGTATCACAGCAGGTTACCTAACCTCTCTGAACATTGTTTTTCTTACCCATGGACTGAGTAATGATACCTGTTTCCTAAACAAGATAATGGATACAGAGTGCTATAGGAGGTTCCTATTGCTGCCATAAAGAATTATCACCAGCTTAGTGGCTTAAAACAACAGAGGTTTGTTATCTTACAGTTCTGTAGATCAGAAGTCTAACAGAGGTCGCACCAGGCTGAAAGCAAGGTCCTGACAGCGCTGTGCTGCAGTCCCCAGTGCTAGAGGCTGCTGCATTTCTAGGCTCAGGACCCCGTGTTCCACCTCCAGAGGCAGCAGGTCAAGTCCCTTTCACACCTACATCTCTCTATTCCCTGCAGCCAAGGAAGCTCTGATTTTAAAGGACTCGTATGATTATTTTGAGCACACCTGAATATTCTGGGATAATCTTCCAATCTCAAGGACCTTAATCTTAATCGCATCCGCAAAGTCCCTTTTGACACCTAATATATTCATAGGTTCCAGAGGATCAGGACATGGCTATCTGTAGGGGCCGTTGTTCTGCTACCACAAGTGTTTGGCACTGTCCGTAGCTCTTTGTAAGCCCTCGGTTAGCAGAGATCTCTCAAGGCCCTCAGTACTCTGGGAAATTGCAAACTGAAGATATGACCCCCAGGCACAAGTAATTTACAGCCTAGTGAAAGAATGAGAGGGCTGAGGACAGAAACGATTGGGACCCAGCAAGAGTGACCAAAGCCATGGGTGGGGTTTCGGCCAAGTGCCATGGGAAAGTGAGAGGCCTCAGGTCTGAACAGAGTAAATGTGTCTCTGACGTGTGGAGGTGTGGAACCTGGAAAGAAATGAAGTTCAACCCAGACAAGAATTTTTGTTGAACAAAGGGTAAGAGGGAAGGAGAAGCAGAGGAAAGTCGTTTTCTGACCGATAGGGAATTCAATTTGTTTTATCTCTTCATTATTTCCATTAGTCCTGCTATATTCATTTGTTCATTTATGCAACAGATGTGTGCCAGGGACTGTACCTGGCCTTGGGTATGCAGTGTACATGATACACAAAAGCCCATCTTCTCAGGGCTCAGTCTCGTGAAGCAAACACCATGTCAACCCAGAGCCACAGGAAGGGTACACCTCCCTCCCAAATTTACACAACGGAAAGGCATCTTGAAGGAACTGCCTGTGAACTGAAATCTGAAGAATGAGTTGGAGTTTTTCAGTTAGGATGCTTTGGGCCAGAAGGAACAACCCAACTCACATGGCCTTAATGATGGGCCTACTTAAGAGGAAGTCCAGGAGTAGAGTAGGCATCTGGGTTGGTTACTTTGGTCACTCGGGATCCATTTTTCCATGATTCCCTGAGCTGGGCTTTCCTCTGTCTGTCACTTTTACTCTGAAGCTGGCTTCCCTGATGGTGGCAGTTCCAAATGTCACATCAGTATTCCCAACAAGAGAAGGAAGAAGTCTTTCAGAGACTCCCTCCTGAGAATGAGAAAACTCCTTTCCCAGGAGCTCCCAGCAGCTGTCTCCCTTGCATCTGATTGGGGTCACAGGCTCATTTCTGAACCAATTTCTGTGCCCAAGTGAATGCCATGTCCAATTTGGCTTAGGCCTAAGTTTCTGAACCTACCACTGCGGAGAGAACAACAGGTTTACCCTTCCTGAAACACATAGCCTAATTTGGGCAGGAAGATAATTAAATGAAAATCAAGGTGTCACTGGGAAAGAGAAAGGAGGGATAGAAAGAAAGGTAGGAATGCCTAGTGATTGTTTTCTCCCTCTCTCATGTAAGACTTGTCTCTGCTGCTGTATACCTTCTGCTCTTCATGGATCCCGTTTCCTCATAATTCTGGCTTTGCCATGATTTCTCTCTGTGCATGCTTTCAGCTTCAGCATCCGTTAGCTGCCTCAATTTCTCCATGTTTCTTAATTCAAATCCCCAAGCTCACCACACTGGCCTAATGTACCTTACTGTACCAGGCTCCACCCACTGGAAGTCAGCTCCAAAAGATCAGGGACTTCGATTTGTACACTGCTTGTACCCCGGTATCTGAACAGTACCTGGCATGTACTGAGCGCTCGGTAAATTAAGTATATGCCAAATGAATGAAAGGTCAGCCTTCTAGTTAATTGGCTGCCCTTGAATCAGATGCTGCTCTGGGAAAATTTTCTGTGGTCAAGGGGCTTTCCCTCAAAGGGACAGTTGACCTGTCCCTTCTAGTGATAGGAACAGAAACTTGTTTGGATCTTACTTCTATTACTCACTATTATCTGAACTTCATTTTACTTTTCTGCAAAGTGGAATCAATGGAACCTGCCCTTTATGACGTAGGGGTGTTTAGTATCAAGCAAGTTCATGAAAATGAAAGTACTTTGTATACTGTAAGATGCCAGGCAGTTTAATTCAGTCCTGGGTCACTCGCATGCACCTGGAAAACATTGACGATGGAAAGGCTAGTTTACCTGTTGAATTCCACTTCTTGGTGTTGAGTTCCCCATGAGAACCTCTAACTGGCTCTCTTCTTGTCCCTTTCCATTTGCTCCCCCAGGGTCACTCGGGATGTGTCAACTGTCTGGAGTGGAATGAGAAAGGAGAGTAAGTATGCGCTAGAGCACCTAGGGGGTGCTAGAGAAAGAGAGTGGGGAGGCTGGGAGATCCTCTTCCTAAATCTAAGGGAAAGAATGGACCCAAGGGAAAAGAGACTGTTGCTCTCTGCTACATACTTTTGTTTAGTCCATCACTGTCAACACGCGGTTAAACAGTGAAGCTCAGACAGATAGAAGATTGGATGACCATCCAAACACTCTTTTTTTGATAAGCTAATGCAAAGTTCAAGGAATAACGGCAAATTCTCAGGACAAATAGAAGGGAATTATCCAATATTTACAAGATAGCCTTAAAGTCTGTGACATACACTGCTATTCAGGCTCTGTGTTGCCTAACTCCTTATTGTCTGGGAACATGGGCTAGGGGAGGGCTTCCATAAACTGGAGGGGAGGTCAGAACCCCTCGCTCTGTTTGCAGCTTGCTGGCCTCTGGTTCCGATGACCAGCACACGATTGTATGGGACCCGCTGCACCACAAGAAGCTGCTCTCCATGCACACAGGACACACTGCAAATATCTTCTCTGTCAAGGTGAGCAGGATAAGCCACAGAGCAAGGGAACGGGGCGACTAGGCTGTGCACATGGTCGCGCTCGCATGTGTATATGTCCCATATCCCCCCTGGGGTCACATACACCTTGGTGATCTCAGTATCTAATGGTGGTTCCTGAAACCCCATCTCTTTTCCACATTCTGTTTCCTCTCTCAGAGCCAAGAGGTGAGCTCTAGATGAATTTATGTGTATGTGAGTGGTGATGGTGGGAGGTATGGTGACGAGCATGAATTTAGATATTACATAGCAAGAGACCTGTGTGACCCCCTTGCCTGCCTCTTGGAGGCCATGTCGACTAGGCAAATCGCCCAGCTACTCTGAGCCTGTTTGCTCATCTGTAAAAAAGTAGCAGCAAAGGAGTATCCCTCAGATTCATTAATAAATCATTTAATTTTTAAAAAGGAAGTAACATCCACAGGGTTGATGTTACCTGGCATAGGTGCTTTTAGCTGTTCTACCTTTTGTAGGAAACGGGTCTGCTGAAGTGTTGGCAGAGGGGAGTTGAGCTGAGGAGAGGTGAGAAAGGGACTTAAAAGCGTCTTCAGACCCCTGAAGACCTATTATGTGGAAGTGACATGAGACTTGACCCTTTTGATCTTAGAGAATAGACTTAGGACACATGGCTGCAAGTCCTCAGAAGCAAATGTAGGCCCAATGAAGGAAAGAATCGTCTAATGCTTAGAGTAATATGAAAAAGGTAGAATGGGCCCTCTGAGGATATAGCAAATGTACTTAGCACTGAGGTATTCTGCTTGCTGAGAACTTTATCTGCCAGACTTAAGGTTGGAGGAAATGACCTTTAAGGATCTTTCCAGCTCTGAAATTCTGTAATGGATATATGTGAGAATGAGGCTATTCTTTGAATAGCCTCACTAGTCCAAGAAATATTTTCCTAATTAATATCAAGAAAAATAACAGGATACCTGAAGAAGGCAGATTTAAGAGCTCAAAACCTACTTCTTTCCCTAAACCCTACCTCTTTCCCAAACTGTGATCCTCAGTTTCTGTCCCAGAGACCAACCCTAGAGGAATTTCTGCTATTTTAGAGACAGAACGATGCACATTCACCTCTTGCTTAGCAAACAGAGACTGCTTTTGCCCCTGAAAAGTGTTAGGTCCAGCTTGAGTCTGTGGGGTCCGATCTTTGAAAGGGACCTAAGCCATCATTTTGGCATCATAGAGCACAAAATCTTGAGTTCCAAGACCAGAATTTGACAATGGCCTTGATACTCGCTAATTAGTAGTAAGACCTTGAGCCTTGAGCAAAGCAGTTATATTCAGATCCCCAGTCGCCTCTTCTGTTTAAAAAAATGTGTAAAAGGGTTCTTCTCTCTTCTGGTGTCAAAAATAGGTTTACAGTTCGTATGGAAAACAATACAATAATTAGTAAATAATAATACAAGAATAAATTTTCACATACAACCTACTTTTGCCTACCCTGTGTTTTACCCACAAGCTCCCTCTGGTGGCAGCTACAGTGCATAACAAGTGGCAACAGCCACAAGTTCTTCCCAAGGGCTCTCTTTCTTTCGTGTATGGAGTACATGCTGTTTCCAGACAGGATTAAAGACTATTATTTGTCCCTAAAAATTACTAAATTCAGTCTATTTCTTCTACTCCTTGTACTAGTGAACCATTAGAGAAGTGTACGTAGGAAAAGTGAATTGTTGCTTTTGCATGAACATTTAAGTCAGGTGGGACTTAAGTTATTTAAATACAGAGTAATGCCCTCCCCCAGCACCCATTCAGCCTTGTTGTGAGTTGCGAGAAACTATTCAATGCAGAAAAAAAGATACTTTAATCTTCTGAACTCAAGAAAGAGCAGAAGAACTCTTTTATCTTTGCTACTTATTGCCAGATTATTCTCCAGAAACACTTGAGCCAGTTTAAAACACCGACTCCCTGAAAACACTGAAAGTTCTTTTCATTTTAAGACTAATTTATTAACCCCCCAGGCTATTCACATGTGGTAATGAAGCAGTACAACACAGGGGAGTCAGGCAGACTTGAGTTGGAACACAGGCCTGCAGAATGTCAGTGCCAAACTTCAGTTTTTAAGGGGGTTAGTTTGATGATCAGTAAGGTAAATTACCTGCCCTGTTGTCTGGCACATGGTAAATGCTTAGTAAATGGTAACAGCTGTGATTATCATTCACTCGGCTCTTACCTAGGGAAGAATCAAAGGAAAAAGTTTCCTTGGGTAGTCCACTTGGCATAAGTCAGGACTGTTCTGGCAAAGTAAAGGTGTTTGCCCTGACTTTGACCTTTAGGCATAAGGGCTAATGTTCGAAGTCCAAAGTTTTCTTGGTGGGCTGTCTTAGATGGGCTCATTTTCTTACCCGATCGGAGAGGGAAAGAGGATGCTAACATCCAGGCCAGTCTCCTTCCGTGGCCAACCCTACTTCCACCACCTGCCAATCTCTCCTTCAATCTCTCCGGAGCAGTTCCTGCCTCACGCTGGGGACCGAATCTTGATCACGGGGGCAGCCGACTCCAAGGTGCATGTCCACGACCTGACAGTAAAGGAAACGATCCACATGTTTGGAGACCACACAAACCGGGTGAAACGCATTGCCACGGCACCCATGTGGCCCAACACTTTCTGGAGTGCTGCTGAGGATGGGCTTATCCGGTAAGGGCCTGAGGCATTGGTGGGGCCTGTGCCTCCCGCTGCATGTTGGTTCCCCCTCCCACCTGCCCATACCGCTTGCTTCCACAGGCCTGACTCCTTCCCTCCAGCAGAGTTCCAGCCTCGTTAGTCTGCCAAGAGCAGTTGTCTGCAGATAAGCTCAGCTGACATTTGCTTCCCCTCCTCTCACCTTCCCCATTCTTTTCCCCTCCTGTACTACATGCAGGCCTTCTGGCCTCCCATCACCTTAGATGCAGAGTCTGCCTCCTTGGGGCTTTCACACTGTTGTTTCCTTTACCTGGTTTTCTGTGTACCCAGTTCTTTTGGTATATGACTCTTTTTTACTCTAAGGAGTCTGTTTAAGAGTCACCTGCTCAGAGGCGCCTTCTCTGACCATCCTAAAGTAGGTCCCTCCCCCATTATTCTTGTCTCAGTGCCATTATAGCCTATATAACCCTAGTCATCATCTGTAGTTATTTTGTGTACTTGTTCGTTCCTTTTTTCCCATATCCCTCAACAAATAGTAAACTCTCTCTGAGTAGCTCTGTGTCTGTCTTGTCCTTGGGTTGTGTCCCTAGAGCCCAGCACAGTGCGTGGCACATAGGGGCACTTCATACATTTCTCTTGAACAGTTGGTCAGTGTGCATATGCCTGTCGGGGGGAGAGTCATCCAGAAATGGTAAAGTGGACTGTCCCCTTTCCCAGTGGCTGGTATTGTCACACACTTGCCTCTACTTCCCTTCATCCTAAAATGGTCTCATTACCCCTCTTTAACTCCTGTCTTCAGATATGACCTTAGAACCTTTTTCTTATCTCCCCAACCTGCCTTAACTGCCTCTCTTAAGATCCTCTAAGAGATCTTAAGAGATCTTTTAAGAGATCCTATAAGAGAGGTCCTAAGTCATCTGTAAACTGTAACATAGCAATTAGAAGCAGGGCACTGCCCTGGCTGGTGTAGCTCAGTGGATTGAGCATGGGCCTGCGAACCAAACGATCGCGGTTCGATTCCCAGTCAGGGCACATGCCTGGGTTGCAGGCCAGTTCCCAGCAGGGGACACACGAGAGGCAACCATACCTTGATATTTCTCTCCCTCTCTCCTTCCCTTCCCCTCTAAAGATAAATAAATAAAATCTTAAAAAAAAGAAGAAGAAGAAGCAGGGCACTGAAGTCAGAGAGATCTGGGGTCACATCTTACCTCTGTCACCCCGTGTTTGACTGGACAAGTCATTTCACCCCTGAACCTCAGTTTCCTCATCTGTGAAGTGGGAAGTATCACAGTACCTCCCTTGTTGACCTGAGCATTAAAATTGAGAGTGCCAGTAAAACTTCAGCACAGTACAGTAAGTTCTCACTTAAGTCATCAATAGATTCTTTGTCTATAAGTGAAATGGCATATGACAAAACCAGTTTTACCATAGACTAATTGATATAAACAGGAGTTAAGTTCCCACGGCTCTCATCAGCGTCATAATGAAACAACACTGAACGATGAAAAGGTGTTATTTGAGGACCTGCTGTATTTAGAAGACAGAAAGCACTTGGTTGGCGGCGAGTCTAACTCTATGTTGCACTTGTTAACTTGGACCAGACTGTCAGGGCAGCGGGGAGAAGCTGAGCGTCAAGGGCCTGGGGTAGAAGCCTAAAGCACTTAGGTGCAGGCACAGTCAGGGAAGGCGTCCTGGTAGAAGCACACATGAGCTGGCCCTCCAGAGCAGACAGGGTTCGGGTGGGCAAGCTGAAGCAGGGTGGACTCCCAGCTCGAGCCAAGTTTGTGAGGGCGGAGTGAACGCAGCATGTGCAGGGCGAAGAGCTCTGTGCTTGCAGTTGATCTGCCTTTAGGAAACTGAGGGACAGCGTTGGAGAGGGATGTGCCGTCGGGTCTTGAAAGCCAGACCGAGGAGTTTGGTAACAGTAAACTAAAAGCACGTTTATGCTAAAAAAATATTGCGGAATCACTGCAGTTTTGAGCTGGAGAGTGAACTTAGAAAGATACAGTGAGCCCTGACCGGTGTGACTTCGTTGGGCATTGTCCTACAAAGTGAAAGTTGAAGGTGTTTGTTTTTTGGTTGTTTTATTAGTGTAGACTACATTTTTTAAGCCAATATATTCTTTTTATTTGAAAGGTTGCAGGTTTGATTCCCGGTCAGGGCACATGCCAGG
>PVKM010002758.1:0-62261 GCA_004027735.1 Carollia perspicillata
GGAGGGGCGGGGGGAAGGGAAGAGAGAGTCAACAGCGAGCAGCTGGTTAAGTCCACAGGTGGCGCAGATTTATCCAGGCGCGGGAGGGAGAATAACGCGCTGCCAAGTGCGAATCTAAACATGACTTTTTTCTGCATCAGAAAGTACCACTAGTTGACAGCAACTTTCACTCACAGCGTTTTCCCACTATAAGCCCTCACTCAACCAGGAGTGGGCTCCTCTGCTGCTGCACAAACCCGACATCTCGCAGCTGCACAAGCATTCGCAGGAGGGCAGCACGTGGCTCTGCAGCTCCCACGTGGTGGGCAGACGCCCAGGACAGAAACCCTAGCGGCCTTGGAAATTACGTGTCCGAGTGCGCTCGCTCTCTCACTCTCTCACTCTCTCGTCCCCCCCACCCCAAATTCCAAGGCACTACTGTGCATTTTCTACTACTTCGTTGCTTGCATGTTACACACACACACATGCTCTTATGACAAAAACTAGAGAAAGGGTTCGGTATGAAAACGCAAGGTAATACATTCATGGACGACCACCGAATTACAATTTTACAACTATAAATGTGATTTGTGATTTCTTGCCATGGCCACTCATGAAAGTAGCCGCAGGGGTGAAAAGGACAGAGAAAGCGCATCTAGAACTCATCATCGATGTGTTTCAAGTGTTACCTCTGTGATCCAGGCGCCTGTGCATGGTGATGAGGGGGAGAGACCCCGTGGAAGCAGGTACGAGGGGCCCAGACGCCCCCTCACTGGACACCAGGCTCCAAACCACAAGGAAACTCAAAGCCCAGCTTCTCCCTGAAGAGCAAGCCGCTGAGAGAGAAGCGGCTGCCCTAGATGTCTGCCTTTGCAGACCAACGAGGTTGCTGCCCACAAGGAAGTGTGGGCACAGGAAGTGAAGCTGGGGGTGCTGACGCTCAGCTCTTAAAGGGGCCACGTGCACACTCCCTGGCTCGTGCACAAGAGGCTCTTTTTCAAAGTTAAAAGCATCGATTTGAGGAGCTGGTGCCTGCTGAGATATTCTCCCAGTGGAAGGCTACTGGGCACCGTCTTCCTGTTCTCCCTCTGCCTTGCTAAAACTGGCAGGCGCCATCTTTTTCCTTTCCTTTTCTATTTTTAAATAATTTCCCTTTTCCCCTTATTTCCTTTTTTTCTCTGGACACCATCTTTGCACTACCCTTCTAGCTCCAGCCAGTCAATGCCATCTTTCACACTTCCCTCCAATGCTTCTACAGACATCGGATACCACGTTTAACAGCTGTTGCCCAGGGGGCACCCCTTATTACCTGGCACTCAGGCCAGGTAGACTTGTGTTCAGGAGTCCCACATTATTCTAACAACCAGAGAGACCGTTCTTGGCAGAATACCACCCCCAGGGCACTCCCAGCACAGACAGCAGACTGAAACTCACCTTCAGCCTTTTTTGTGAGAGAGGCCTACTTGCTAGTCTTGGAGCTTCAACAGAGACAAGCTTCAGGCTAGACACACACCCAGGGGCTACAGAGGTGCTCTCAGGAATTGTAGGCCAGGGAATGCCATCATTGTACTCTCCATCTATCTCACTACTGCTCACCTGTATTTCTCAGAAAGGAACTTTTACATGCATCCTGGAGCCCTGACTTTATTGACTGCTGCCCAGTGGACACCTCCAGATATCCTGGAACTTGGGGCCAGCAGGGCTTATGCTTGTCGTCCCACAGGACTGTATATATTTGCGTTCTTTGAGAGCTGCTGTCTGAGCATCTGACTTCCAACCATCCTGAATCCAGGTGGTGACTGAGATCCTCCCATTTGGGACATTGATTGGTCTTGGTATACCCTCAACTACTGGGAACCACAGAAAATAAAATGGGCTGCTTGGACAATTACCAAAGGTTGAGAAACAACCAATAGCTAGAGCAAAGGTGAAATATTAGTTTTATCTCCTATATGAGGCCAATACTTCAAAACTGGGAGAGGTGGCTGTTTTATCTAATACATAAAAGCCAACACAGAGAATCAAGCACAATGAAAAGATAGAGGAATATATTCCAAACAAAAGAACAAGAGAAACATCTCAGAAAACTCCTTAATGAAACAGAATAAGTAATTTATAATAAGGAGCTCAAAGAAGTAGCTGTTAAGATTAGGTAAATACAGTGATAATTTCAACAAAGAGATGGAAAATATAAGAAAGTTACAACCAGAAGAATACAAAGCATTGAAAAAAGATACTAGACTTCAGCATCAGAATAGATGAAGCAGAAGAAAGAATCAGTGAACTCAAAGACAAGGCTAAAGAATTCAGCCAATAAGAGCAGCAACAAGAAAAATAAATGAAAAAAAGTAACAGAGCCTAAGGAACTTATCAGACAACATCAACTAAGTTAACATCCATATTATAGGAGTCCCAGGAGAAGGGAGAAAGGGACAGAAAACTTACTTGAAGAAATAATGTCTGAAAATTTCCCTAGCATAGGGAAAGAAACAGACATCTATGTCCAAAAAACCCAGAGGTTCAAATAAGACAAACCTAAAGAGACCCATACCAATACACATTATAATTAAAATGCTAAAAGTTAAAGACAAAGAGAGAATCTTAACAGCAGCAGAAGAAAAACAACTGGTTACATACAAGGTAACCCTCATAACACTGTCAGTAGATTTTTCAGCAGAAACTTTGTAGGCCAGAAGGGATTGGCACAATCAAGTCAAAGTGATGAAAGGAAAAAAAATTTCCAACCAAGAATACTCTGCCCAGCAAAATTATCATTCAGAATTGAAAGCTAGACAAAAAGTTTCTCAGACAAGTAAAAGCTTAAGGAGTTCATCACCACTAAACCAGCCTTACCAATAAATGTTGAAGGAACTTGTTCAAGCTGAAAAGATTTTTGATAACTTCAACTCTTTGATGAAAACAGCACAATCTTTTCAACTATGTGCTAGGCCATACAAGCCCCAAGTTTCAGAAAGGAGGAAGGCCTCACTCTGCCAAAGAAACACTCCTTCCCTGTTAAAATCATAGATGGCTAGAGAGTGAAACCACAATGATTGCTGCTACAATGCCATATGGACTCAAGTCTGGTCTGTATTATCAGGGCTGAGGGAGCCTTAACCTCCTTCCAACACCCATTCCCCCACCCCCACTGTTCTTGACTTAAAGCCAGGGATTTGCTCTACATTTTGGAACACAGTGCAGATATTCTCCCGCTCTCTTGTCTATAAAAATGTCTACCTTGGGTAATGTGTCTGAGAGTCAACCTTCACATACAATATAATCCAGGAAAGCTATGTCACTGTATATATACACAGCTCTTAATAAAACATTAAAGCCATGTTGTATGTAACACTCTTTCACAGGACAAAAGCACTGGAAAATTTCCACGTGAAAGACATAGTCCTGCTGTTGCAGAGATGGCTCAGGGGAGTAGGGGTGGAACTAGAGGTGAGGATATGAAAAAATGAGATGAGACCTCCAAAGAGGCCAGAACTGAGATGTATGAAGCTTTGGCCACATTTTATCCACAGCTATGTTACAAATGTGATGAACTAGCAATTCTTGGATCATGTCCAGCCTGGGTCACAGGACAGTGAAGGTAGGAATAAAAATGTTACCTTAGGCCTTCCCTCTCATGGGATGTCTATTTTTAAGAGTTGAAAATTGATGAGATCTGTCCTCAGAGCTGTAAGGGCTCAGAATAGTGTGAATGTTATACATTTTGTGACACTTAGTTTTTATTTGCCTATAATTGAAGGCACAGGGAATTTCTCTGTCTCCCTCTGTCTCCATCTCTGTCACTTGCAACCATCTACCTCAGGTTTGATTGAAGGAGAAAGTCCTCATACCTGCTGAATCTTCCTTTTGAACTCGGGGAGGGTGGGAGGAGGCAGCAGTCGGGGGCACTTTGACATACACCATTCATCCATCCATTCCAACAATCATCGAATAACATGCCTAATATTTGGGAGGATTATTGAGTAAGCTGTGGCTAAACAGTGATTGGATGAGAAGAGCACTTATTCATTTCAATGAAAAATAATGTTTCAAATTAGCAAAACATACAGGCGTCTTTTAAGATGTCTGCTTGCTCTGTATCCCCAATATAAACTATATATACTTGTAACACTTTCCTTCATAGATCTTAACTCCACAAACATTTTGTATTTTTTTTCACTACAAGAGTTATGATTAGAGGGATGGAGGGTAAACTACTACTGGAGAAACTGAGTACTCCCGAAGAGAGAGGTGTTGAGTAGGAGAGCCTTCCTGCACAGCAAGGTGGGGGCAGAGAGACAGACTGGTGTTCACACAGTGCACTAGGCTGCCTTCCCCCACCCTGAGAAAAACAGCACTTCCTCTATGGATTTCCATCTTAATGAACCAGATGTAATTATAAATACGAGGGTGGGAAGGACACTGAGGGTAATTGATTTTGAAAAGAAGCAGACACCTCTCTCTGTCAGAATGAGCAGGCAGGGATTGGCAACTAAAGGGTAAATGCCCGTGTTTCTTGTCATCTGCACACCAGAACATTCTCTAAGTAGAATTAAGTTTAAAAGTTACATCAGTTGATGCTTGTCTGTGCTTTCATGTTGAGCCTAAGTGAAAAGACTCCCTCCAGGGATTAGGCCAAAACATTCAAGTTGAATATGATGAACTTTTAACTTTCTTGTGACAGATAATGAGTGAATTGGCTTAGAAATTACACTCTAGCCAGAAACCCACCCCCTTAAATAAACATTTGGTCCTAATGATTAAATCCATTGAAAATACTGTTGTGGGTTTAAGCCTAATATCTGTGATGTGCTAACAAAATTCTGGACAACCGCACCTGCAGCAGCAAGGGGTCTAATGACCTCCCTTGACATTGACAGGAAACCAACTCCATTTAATTCATATGCCATTCCTTCGGAGTAGGGACTCTCGGAAAGGGCATGGCAAGTGGCTGGCCCAGGCAGATCCCAGGAAAGTAACGCTCTGATAAAGCTGGCCGGCGGACATCTGTTTCCCTCTGTTACAGAATCCCAGCTAAGACACCACAACAGCTTCTGAGTCACATCGAAAACCACACCCAGTTGCATTTATTTTCTGAGAGAAGTAAATTAAAATCTCCCCTCCAAACTAATAAAACCCAATGTACTTAATCCATTTAATCTTGATTAAAAATACATAAAATGAGAATGAAACATTGTAGGAGACTGATTCTCTCACAATAAGAGCCAGTCTGCAGGGCCAGAACTCAGAAGGGCACATGGTAAATAAAGCTAATGAAATGAAACTGAAGAACTAATGGAAATTTTCTGACAAATGTCTGTCATATTCTCTTTATCTTTGCACTTGAAAATCCATTTTAAAGAGAACTCTGGATATGTTTGTATCTGTGTTCGCAGCAGTTTTTTATCCCTTTTAATTCTGAAGATTATAGGAAGGAATAGACGTAATTAAGAAATAGGAAAACAATGAATTAAGTTGAAATGTGTATTGTATGAGGATAAAATGTGTCACATATAAATTTTTAGAGTTGATGATTTGAAAAATGTAGTTTGTACTCTTTCAACCTAATAATTGAGACCCCACACACTTGCAAAATAATCACTTTTTATAGTGGCCCAATATTAATTGAAACAGATTTCACTTTGAGGCACAGAGTATTTTAATAGCTTCCTCAAAATCAAGAAAATTTACCCTCCCCTTTTTATATAATAAAGTTGAAAGTGGACTTCATTTGGACACGTACTCCAAAACAATTCAACTTTCAAAGGCTATTGAGATGGTGCCCCCACCCCAATGGCTTTCTCGCCCTCCTATTTATCTTTTGTTCTACAAGCACTGTGACTGCTCATTTTCTTTATCTAGCTAAAGAAGTAGTTTACTCAAACATTTTTTACATAACAAGGGAAGTAAAAACATTTCTCTTGAACTTTGCTGGTGTTCATTTCAGTCTTACAAGGCTTCTTTAAGTCTGTAACAGTCAATAGACTCCCGGGTTAGTTTTTTTTCAAAATCCATTACTTGTTTTAATATTTAACTATGAGCACTTCAATGACTCTAATTTTATAGTACTTTTTTTTCTTTTTGCTGTCCTTATCTCCCATCATTATGCCTTCTGTTTATTTCTATTTCATTTCCATCATTTCTGTCTCATGGCCTAGTTTTTTCTCTTTCCCCTTTTACCCATATCTTTTGGTCTATATGCCTGGGATCCATTCTAGCCATTTCCAAAATCATTTTCACCCACAATTCCTTTCACAGGATGTTAACCTTTTAGAGAGGTGACAGTAGTATTGTGTGGTAAAAACAAAAATTCATAAAGAGTAAGGAACAGTTTGTCAGTCTTTCTTGGATGAGTTAAATACTTGAGGCTGAGTTAACTGCCATTGTTATATAATTAACTGTTTTAATGAGAAATAAATCAAAGCAAAACATGGTTAAATAAATCAGCAGAATACCCACCCTTACAATATAGTATTTAACCCAAGGTTTTTGCACTCATTGTCAAACCCTTTATAAGAACTGAATTTATTAAAATTTCAACTCTTTTTACTTTTTGATAATTTCCTTCCTTAGAATATAGAAGTTACTGGTGACAAAAGTAGAAGAATGCTAAGAAACAGAGAAAGCATTTTGTTATGTCAAAGGATTCTAGTAGGTAATAATTTTTCTTAGTCTGTGACTCACACCAAAACTAAGCTTCTATAAAAATGAGAAATGTATTTCTTAGCCTTAATCCTTTGATGTTAGCTTGGAAATAAACAATGTAGAATGCTAAAGGTGTCTTTAATTTTCTTTTGCAATTCCCATTTGGTTCCAAGGAAAAGACAGAAAATACAAGTATATAACATCTAAAGATGGAAGGAAGCTACCTTAAAATAGAACAAATCTCGTTAAAGAATATTAAATGGTTACTGACTCCCTACATTGTGAGCTCACTGAGGAAAGGGGCCAAGATTTACCAGTCTTTATGTTTTACCTACCTGGTTTGATGCCTAAGACATTGAAGGTCCTCAATAAATATTTGTTGAATGAATGAAGGTGACTGTATGCATCAAACATTTAAAATGAACATGATCTTAAGTTGGAAATATATCTGTAACTTATTTAAGTGATGTCCCCAAGTACCAATTAGTATTGTGTGTACTGTTGGCATTCAGGAAATGAATAATCTAAAATTAATGGTCATAGAGTATGCATTCCATGTTAATGGTTCGTCTTTCCCTGATCTTTGTGTTGAAAGTCCTCTCCTATGTTGTTTCCCAATGAGCTGCCTAAGGAAAACTGGGCTAGTATCAGATCTTATACAGTGCATTTTACAATCATAGAAACTTAAGACCCTTGTAATTAAGTGACAAACCCTGCATTCTATACAAGGTAAAATAAGAGAATATACATGCCTTTCAATTCTAGAGCAGTTCTTTATGATCCAAACCAACACTGGGTTAATGACATAGAACCTGTGTTGGGTTGCTGAAGATCTCAACATAACTTGTACATAGCCCAGGTTTGATATAAGCCCATATATATTTTGCCAAGGGGTTAGTCTTCATTAAAAGCAAAAACTCCCTGCAAGCTGAAATACAGTTTGAGTTATTGAAGTCCTCAAGGTTAATATTTAAGAATTATAGGAACTCCAAGAAGCCTTTTGAGATGTATTTTGCCAAAACCAAACAAATGTGAACACCCAAAGCCTCGTTTTTTCTGTTCCAAACTTCCAACTGCACAAGGGTGAAAAGACTTATAAATTTGGCAAAGTTCCCCTTCTGGTACTCCAGAAGCAATTATTAATCACCCCAAACAAAGAGCCCACTATACTTATCAGCAACCACATAAGTCTCATTGAAAATACTTTAAGCTATTTTTTGCATCAAGCTAGAAAAAGCTGGGAAAAACATCCCCCTTTTGATTAATCATGACAAATGAGAATTTCATTTAAAGCAAATGCTTTTTGCTGACTAATTTTGAAAATACACAGGAGATTAAAATTTTTACTGAGGATATGGGTGGAAACACAGAAAGAAACATGAATATATTTATGGGCACGCCACCCTGGGATAAGTGAATATCTATCACTGCTAAAGATGACAGTTAATATTTACAAAGGAGACATATATTATTTTTATCTTAACATCAATCCTCAAGGAGAAAAAGAAAAACGTAAGTGTGATTTGACAGGCTCATAAAACACCATTTTGATGCATTAAAATCCCTTAATCAGAAGAGCTAAACCACACGCTCTTTCATAGAGACCACTTGCCCTATAGAGATCTGTTAGAATTCAAGCGGGATCACAAATTTAGATGGAAAAAAGGTACATTTTTATTTTTATTAAGCTATAACTCAAATTTTAGCATTTTCTTCCATTATGAATGTAGGCAATCAACCACATTATTACTAGCAATATCTATGACTTTGTCCATGACAGAAATTACAGATGTTTTCTTAATGTCATATTTACATGTATTGTAAATATCTAGAAACTTTATTCCCATCACTACTTTGAAATTATGGTCATTATTAAACCAATTGCTAGGTCTCATTTGCTATTTAATGTTTAAGAAAGAAAAATTATTTGTCACAAATATTTTCTTAATATTTTAACACCATTTTAATATAATTGGTTTTCTATATAATGTAATGCATTATTTTATTTAAAACATTATTCCAAGACAATATTCTTTGACTCTACCAATCTGCAAAGGTAATCATTTTGGGATTAAACCAATCATTAAAGTTTGGAATAGTTATCAAAATATTTTGTATATATATATGGTGAACATAGGACAGAGGACACTTTGAAGAATTCTCTACCACTTCTATGTAATTATATACTACCATGTCAGTTTAATGACCACACTGACAGTAATAGTTTTTTAATCAGATAATCTACTAATAAACATTCATTAGATCTATCATTCAAGCAATATATACATTGCACATTTTGGGGAAAATTGTTCTAAGGAATTTTTTTTTATTTAAAAATTTGGTACTAGCTGTTATTCAAAATTGAAAAAAAAATTCACATTTATTTAAGTCAACTTACTCAGCTACATCTTCAAAAAATAAGACTTAGAAAGATGATAGTAAAGAATGTTTTGATTTTCTTGGTTAAGGGGTAGAGGTTTAACGGTTCCATTTTTACGTTGGTTTTCTGTGTTGTAAAATTGTGACTACACTTTAAATGTTGATATTAATGTGCTATAAATACCACACTCCTTTATTTATTCATCTGTCTTGTCATTCTTTAAGGCCCACTGCGTAAGTGTTAACCATTGGGTGATTTACTCATCCTCTCAGTTTGTGGAGTCCATTTCTCGCCCTTTTTTCAACATATAACACTCAATCCCAATCCTTTGACATTAGCAATTACTGCAGATGTATTTTAAAATCATTTCTTTATGGAAATGTTAGAGGTAAAACAAGATTTTTGCCACTTACAGGGATTACTGGGAACAGGGCTTTCCTTAGTGGAAAAACCAATCAGGGTGTGTGTGTGTGTGTGTGTGTGTGTGTGTGTGTGTGTGTTATACTTACTACATCATCCTAATGTCAATCATCCTGCACCATTTTCCATTCTTTGCTCCCTCTCCTTATTCTCCAACACTTTTACTGGCTGTTTTGAGGGAGAGTTATGAGAGGGAGATGGAAAACGAGAGATGAAAATGAAGAAACAAATAAAATGAAATATAGTAGAGTCATTCAAAAGCTGCGTGTATATTCTCATAAAGGAGAAAAGTGAAGAAAAGTACATCTCCAAGTGAAAATATTATTTTCCTTTTAGTAGGCTACTTTTCAAGTACCAAAGGAAAAAAAATTATTCTTCCCTTCTCTTCTCTTCTTTCCTTTTGTTCCACATATTTTTTCTTTTTTTCATCTCTTTCATTTCTTTCATTATATTCCATGCACTGTTTTCAGTGCTGGGCGGGGAGACAGAGAGATAGACAAAGAGATAAATTATTGCTTTTGTATTGCTTATATTCTGCAAATAAAGTAAGTTGAAGATAAATAATGTTTCACAGTGATAAGTGATAATTAGTTCTGGGTAGAAAATATAAAGGAGAAGGAAGATATAACATTTCTGGGCAGGGAGGTGGGATTTAAAGAGCATGAAAAGACTCACTGAAAAAGTGAATTTTGAGAGGATATTTGGGAGAAGGCAAGAAAGGAAGAGAGAGAGAGAAGAGAGAAGGGAAGAGAAGGAAAGGAAAGGAAAGGAAAGGAAAGGAAAGGAAAGGAAAGGAAAGGAAAGGAAAGGAAAGGAAAGGAAAGGAAAGGAAAGGAAAGGAAAGGAAAGGAAAGGAAAGGAAGAAAGAGAGAGAGAGAGAAAGAAAGAAAGAAAGAAAGAAAGAAAGAAAGAAAGAAAGAAAGAAAGAAAGAAAGAGAAAGAGAGAGAGAAAGAAAGGAAAGGAAGAGAGAGAAAGAGTGGGGAGGAGGAAAGAAGGAGAGATGGAGAAGGGACTGGCTTCCAGATGTCTGAGGTATGAGCATTCCAGGCAGAAGGAACAGCAAAGGTCTTAACATGGAGAATGTCCTATAGGAACATCAGGGAAGCCAATTAGGCTGGAAGAGCTCGAAAGGTACTGGAATGAGGGCTGGTGATGTACTGGGTTGGGACTGTGGCTTTTACTTTGACAGAGGAATGACTGGAAGGTTTTGAACAGAAGAGCAACATGATTTAACTTACATTTAAGATGATTACTGATTACTGTGATGAGAATAGACTGGGGGTGGGGGAAGTAAAGGCAGAAGCAGAGAGACCAGTTAGATCAAACGGAGCAGTTATAAGTAGATAAGTTATGTGTGTGTGTGTGTATATATATATATGTGTGTGTATATATAATATATATATATATATATATATATATATATATATATATATATATTTAAGTTAAGCCAATGGGATTTTCTGGTGATTTGACATAAGTTGCAAGGAAAAGAAAAAGGAGTTAAGCAGTACCATGAGGTTTGGTGCAGATGAATTAGAAAAATGAAGTTTCCCTGAACCCCAGCAGGAAAGCAGGTTTGGGAATTGGTGGATGGACATAGTTGACATATTAAGCTAGAGCTCTTCTTGCACATCCAAGTGGAGATGTCAAGGAGGTGGCTGGATACATGAATGTAAGTTTCAGAGGAGAGGTCCATACCAGTGATATGAATGTGGAGTCATCAGTATACAGAAGATAGACATAGGTCTAGGTGAGATTGTCTAAGGAGTGAGTGTAAATATGAAAGACCATAAAAGAGAAGTCCAAGGAAAGGACTTTCAGACACTCCTTCAATTAGAGGTGAGGAAGATGAGGAAGAACCCACAAAGAGACTGAGAAGGAGCATCCAGAAAGACAGGAGGAATACCTGCCAATGATCCCCCCAGGTATGTTTTCATTCCCTGAATTGCAGTCACTACAAATGTGAGCAGTTTAGTCCCGGAAAACCCTGTGAGGATGATGCTGTTCAGTTCAAATAGGTTTAAGGATGCTGAGAAGTGCACCATATGCAATCTGCTGATATTTTTATTTGGTTTGAATTAAGGCTTGCTGGCTGCAGAAAACTAAAAATACATCATGCTGAAAAAGTGGTCACAGAACACTTTGTGTATATGTTTTTCACAGTTTTCCATGACATTTTAACTAAGTGTGGAGGATATTTTTCTTTTCCTTGCACTTGGTGTGGCTGATGCTGAATGTGTGTGGATTACAATCAAACCAGTGACAGGTTGCAGTGTCCAACAGGTTACAATCTTAAGAGTCCTTCCTCTTGTGGAAATACTATGTCAAAAAGGAAAGCCAGAATTAATTTAGCTTCTTGTATGCTCTTCCAAGCAACAAAAATGAATTAATATAATTTACAGGAATTAACAAGAACATCAGATTTACCTCTGATAAGGTATTTACTGTATTATGGTAAATTTACCATAGAATAAGCCTTTTATTTTATTTAACTTTTCTATTTTACTTAAGTATACCTTTAATGCCTTGAACTCCATGATAAAATTAGGTCAGTGAAGGTAATGCAATTTAATGATGTGGTCAAAAGCACCCTATGGAAATAAAAAATCAACACTAATTCAACTTGTGTTCAAGATTGATCGTCACCAACTGTGTGGTGCTGAAGAAAATGCCATTAAGCATTTATTGCATCTCTTTAACCCCCTGGAGGAAAACCAAGTATTTATCTCCTTTTACCACAACTAGAGAATTTTCACCTTTAAAAAGGTGTCCTTTGTGCACAAAGCAGAAACATAAAGAAAAACTACAAAGCATTTTATTGTGAACATCTTGGGGATTACACTTGGTGGTCCCTTTACAAAGGCATCCCCTGTAAATACAGAGGTGCACTCTCATTGAGTGCTACTAGGTGCCAGACACTGGCCTGTGCATTTTACCTACCTTGAGATTTTCAACAACCTTTTAACGTATGTTTTATTGGCCTCATTTTCCAGGGGACAACACCAAGTTTTAGAAAATTTAAATGACTTGTTGGATGCTATAGTTTGCAGTGCTAGAGCCAGGACTTGAATCTGAACCTAGAGGTAGGGATCTCAGACCCTAAAGCCTTTAAGCCTGGACTCCATTACAAAAGATTTCTGAAAATGTAGTTTTTCTCCCTTTTCTCTAATTACATTACCCCAGAGCATATCATAACTAATAGAGAATTGAATAGTTAAACATGAATTAACATACCAAACATTAGTGATCTCAATTGTATTCAAGGAATTAGAGAAATGATAGAGTAAAACCAAAGAAAGTAGAAAATGATAATAAATGGAAGAAAAATTAACTTAATGAAAGGTAAAAATAAAGCAAAAAAGGGAACAATGAAATAAAAAATTCAGTTCCAGAAAAATACTATTAATATAGAAAAACAACTCTGCCAAGTTTGATCAGGATGAGAAAGAGGAGGGTAGTGTAGGGAGAAAGGGAATGAAGAGTCAGAATTCTTTTGACCACTGGCAACAGAAATCTTACCTCAAATTGACATTACCTAACATAACAGCTACTATTGACTGACTCCAGAGCAGGCTTATAATGGTCAGGGGATCAACAAGTCTTTAAGGACCCAATTCTTCCCAATTTTCCATTCTGCCGTTTTTAATATGCCAGCTTCCATCACAGACTAACCTCTTGGTGGCAAGAACACTATAGCTCTTCCATGGATCTCATCCAGACAGACAAGAAACGAAAATCCCCTGTGTTCGTGTAACATATTTTTAGGAGAAAACCAGTTTCAGAAGCTCATGTTTCTTGGGTCAGCATTGGTTGTGTGCCCACCTCTCAAACCAATTATTGGCAAAGAGAATGGAATAACATTCCATTCATTGGAGCAAGATATTTAGCAGCAAAAGGTTAAAATAAATATTCATTAATTCAAATGGATAAAATTTTGTATTATAGCATTACAATAGAATATTGTATAATGAAACCAATGAGAGCCATAGGTGACATTTATTAAGGTATTACTACATGCTAGGCATTCTTCTAGGCATTCTAGGCACTTGCCCAATATAGATTCATTTTTCCATCACAAAACCCTGTGAGGGTTAGGCATTTAAATGAAGAAAGTAATTTCATCCAATTTCACACCAATAACACTGGCAAAAATAGGGAGATCTGGTAATAACAGTGCTGGTAAAGACACACATTTGTTGTGTATGTGCATATATATGTAAAGATATATAAAACAGACACCTCATATACTACTTAAGTTTAAGTCTTCAGATAAAAAATACTGAAGCAAAAATGAATTAAATAATTTACTCAGTCACAAAGCTATTAACTGGCAAAGATTTGAATCCAATCTTTAAATAGCAGTTAAAATTTAAGAAATTTGTTCCATATGTATCAATTTGGAAAATATTAAAAGCATAATCTTGAATGTAACAATAAATACAAGAATATACCAAGTTTGTCAACGGGGAGTCTTTAGGAGCATTTTGAAATAAGCTGTTTTGATGACCAGGAGCAAGGATGATGCCCCAGAGTCAAACATACAACTACCCAGGAGGCAAGCAGATACAAAGATTTCTAAAAAGGTTTTGGATCTGGAAAATTGAGAGTCATCAGGTAATAGTGGAAATTGGGCAAATAGATATAAATGGAGAAGAAGAAACTAGGAAAGAAAGATTCCTGAGGTTAGGAGAATAGAATCAGAAAGGAGACCAAGAAAAAAATATCACAGTGGTTGTACAAGACAGAATAAAGTCACAGGTATGAGTAAGGGGTGCGCTTCAAGAGCATTATGACTGATAACGTCAAATGCCAAGAGTAGTAACAATAATTGGTGCATCATTGAAGACCTTGGTGAAACCCATTTCAAATGCAGTTCTAGTTAGAAACCTGCATCCATGCTTTGAAAAGTCAATAGGAAGTGATGGTACGAGGGTATATGAAATGTAGCTATTTTTCAAAGGAGCTTGGTTGGCTAAGGGAAAGTCAATATTAGAGCATTTGCCTGAGAGAATGAAGGGCTTTTCAGTGGAAAAGATGTGTTAATATTTTTAGCTTGTGCAAAGAGAGTCAGTAGAGGGAGAGATCTAAAATAATAGGAAGACAGAGAAGAGTAGAATTTACCAGTGGAGCAACATCTGGAAGAAGATGGGAAGCAGTGGATCAGGGGCACAGGTGGAGAATTTAGCCTTGAACGTGAGAAGTAATGGGGAAGTGAACAAGAGATCTCCCAGATGAGAGGAGAGACAGATGGAACAAAGAGGGGAGAAATGAGTTTTATCCTGCTGTGTTTCCAATCAACTTTTCCCAGAAGGGGTACTTGGCGAGGAAATCAGGAAACAGACAGGTGGTCCGTGGTCTGTTGGGTAAAGTTAATATATAGTTGCTTGATTATTCGGGTCTGCATTTTAGGGGGAAAAAATACTGTGAATTTATGAATCACATACAGTTGCCCAGATATTGGTTTTCTGACCTAAATTTCTCCCTCCCTTAGTGAGTGAAGCTGGAGTGTTGCCTATTTGGAGGCCACTCTGAATTTACACCAAAAAACTAACTGAAACTGAAAAATAGTTAAAGAAAAGTCTCAGTGAATGTCAGTGCCAAAGGCCACCTAGAGAGCAACTATACAAACCTCATTTCATGGAGGAGAAAAACCAAATATTCAAAGTGTACATGATAGCTCCAAGGTCGTCCAATTACTCACAAGCATGGGCAAAGATCCCATGCTTCATTTTTATCTACCACATTATATATTTCACTTCTTTAATTTATTTATTTCTCCCTTTCCATGGGAATGAGAGCTCCCTGGGAGCAGGAACTCTTGCCTCTTTAGAGCCCTACTGTTGCCTCAAGCCTCAAAGTGTGTTTGCACTTGATTATTATTTGTTGAGTGAGAGAATTGCATCTAACCAGTGCACTTTCTCCTTTCCCATTGCACTTTCAAGGAGAGCACTTCAAAGTGAAAGTGGTACCTCTAACAACTACCTGCATACAAACAAGTTTTTCACGAACTGTCTCTTCATTGAGTAAAGAAAGCTCCAGGGTAGATTCGAATCCTAGATTGCCTGCTCTCAGGGCCAAATGTTGGATGAATTAAATCCATTCAGTTAGTCCTCTCTTAGAAGACACTGAAGAAATTTTTGTGGCAATAGATAAAATGGCAACAAGATAAATGAAAGCTAAATCAATATCACATGGCATACAATGTGGAGTTTATGCAACAATGAGCTTCATGGTGTATTTTTTGCACATCTGCATTTATGTCTTTACCCAATATATTCTTGTCTGTGTCCATGTTTATGCCACTCAATATGGTAGAAAAGTTTCACTGGGTCTGTTGCTAGGGGAGTGTTATGAAATTGTAACATCTTATGGCCTTTCCTGAGATAAAAAGAGAAAATTCTCTACTTTGTTGTTTTTTGTCTGTGGAAAAAAAGAGAAGATGACAAAGAGACACTGTGCAGCTGGAAGGTACGAAGAAGAGAGCTGGTAGGTCCTGCGTGAATCTGAGAGAGGTTTTTCCTAGTCTCTCTGGAGTCATCTCCAGCCATGAGAAGTAGAAACACCCCAGAAGAGTCCACCTCGAGGGGAACATGTGAAACCATACAAGCTACTTACATGGCAAAGTGTTTGTGGAATTAGGTAAGAGAATCCATTTTATGGTTGTAAGAGATGCAGTTGAGTGTTTAAAGATTCATATTGCCTGAGACATTCTAGTATTTTTTATAGTCAAAATTTTTAACAGAAAATATGTAGATTAGCAGTATCAGGATATTAAACTTTGTAATACATATAATAGGATGCCAAATAGTATACTCAAGTTCCAGAATTTTTGCTACGATTCCAAGTCTAGAATAAATAAACCTCACGTTCCAGGCAGAGAAAGCCCACCATCTTTCCACCAAGGATTAGTGAAAAGAGTCAGCTCAGAAAACGTGCAGAGAAAGAGGTAGTACACCTTGTGGAGGTGGCAGAGTTCGGGCAAGAAATGAAAGCACTGCTTTTCCCTTTTTCAAGCTCAGTGGGAGAACTCCAAGAGGATCACATAAAGATTGACAGTGCTTGGAGGGGAGCCTGGCAGCCCGAATCCTAGCAGCAAGCGTGTCCGGTGCAGAGGACAAACTTCCTCTTCTGTACCATCCTTCATGATGAACACGGGCAGACAGAGTAGATTCAGGAAGAGCGTCTGGGAGTGTGAAGCATAATGCCTTATCTTTTGCTGTCTTCTTCCTCCGCTATGAGGAAGAATAAATGTGTCCCTGAAGTTCAGAAATGTACACGGATGTGGAGTGCAGTCTTGAGCTTTCTGAAACAGAAACATGCATATCAGCAGCACCTAAAGGAAACATGCTACCTATTGTGTACCTGGGAGACAGACAGTGCTAATTTGATTCCACTCCAAGTTTTTATCACCCTCCATAGCATGATAAGGACTCCAGTGATGTTCACAGCTGCATGGAAAGAATCATGAAGGGTAGTAGAGGAGTGGGCCTTGAGGCTCCTAGGTGACTCCTGGACCATCTCTTTAGGTTTAATTTAAAGAAGTTGTGGTGTTCAATCTGCTGTAAAAGTAAAACAGTCTTGTGGCGGGTGTTCATAGTATTCAAGTAAGGGTGAATTAATCAAGTTTCTGAGACAGAGTCCTTTCACCCACATTTCTGTCCATTTAAGGGAAACATTCATTTTCTTCTCAAGCTCTAATCAGCAAATAGCCTAGTATACTTGCTTTATTTTTCCATCAATGTAGGAGAAGGCTAAGACATTCTTTACTGCTATAATAGGCCAGAACACACAGAATCCAGAATCAGATAGCCAAAGAACACAAAATGCCTAAAAACGGGAAAGATCAAGTAGAACTTTCAGGTCACCAAAAAGAAATCAGCAATTCTCAGAGTACTAAGCAAGTAATAGGAGAAATCTTGCAATTATGTGGAGATGAACCTCCTAAGGAACACTGTTGATAAGGGCTTGGTACACAAGCAGAAAAGAAGGATTGTCTGTAATTAATAAGGGCTGATCTACAAGTGAGGAACTGTCAGAGCAGACAGGTGTGGGGAAAAAACTGGGGCAGAAAACACCAACAGAGACAAGAATTTGAGTAATTGAAGAAGAGAAACCAAGACAGTTCCTGTGGTGGATTGCATATTCTAAAGACAAACGCCATGGTAAAGACCATCCCCCATACTCCATTTACAATGACATCGACGACTCTTTCGTCAAATGGGATCTCTGTCCCCTCCTCCTTAGATCCTTTGTGACTTCCTTCTCAATAGAATACAGCAGATTGTAAGGCTATGTGACTTCCAAGTATAGGTTCTTTAAAAATGTCTTATTCCTTATACCTTATTCTCTTGGGACACTTATTCTGTGAACCCAGACCCCTTGATGTGAGGAGGCCAAGAAGAAGCCTCTGGACAGGCCCACAAGCGGTGGCCCGTGCAGAGAGGACCAGAACATCCAGGCCCTCGACCCTCGCTGAGCTCCAGCTGGAGGCTGACACCAAATTGCCGGCTGTGTGAGTGAGCCAGTCTGGAAGTGACTCATCCAATGTCCAGTTGAGCTCAAGCCACACAGAACAGAGATTATTAGCCTTTCCCACTGAACCCTGCCCAGGCTGAAAATTCTTCACTAAATAAGTGATAGTTGTTTTAAGACACTATGTTTGGGGGAGGGTTGGTCTTTCAAGCAGCAATCGATACCAGAACAGGACCAGAAAGGATATCATTTAGCTAGCCTGGGCTAGCTTAGTTTCTGCAGTTCCTTTGGGAAGAGTAGTTCAAAGTTGTTTTATTTTTTTTTGGGGGGGGTGTTTTTTTTAATCAGTATGCACTTTGTATTATTTGTGGCTTTCTATAATTTATTATCTCCTTAATTAAGTAGGTGTAGAGAATTGCCATTTGATTATATAGGTTTAGGTGTTCTAAATAATTTTCTTGGCAATCCTTATTAAATTTTGAACTGAAAGACAATTTATGTATAAGTATAGTTTTAGCTCACTCTGTGGGATGTTCAACTTTAAATAACAACAGTGGTTAAGAACCTGTTGTTCTCAAAGTGGTACAGCATGTAAACAATACTCAAAAATTCTGATTTGCCTAGATGACTTTTTGATTAGCTGAGTAACATGCTATAGTTATAAAGATTGACATGCGAGGGGGGAAATGCTTTCTAAAACATATTCCCCAGAGCACAGTAGTATATTTACAAGAAGTATAGTCCAGGGCCAAATGTAACAATAATTAGTATAAGGATTCATTAAGTGTGTGTGTGTGTGTGTGTGTGTGTGTGTGTGTGTGTAAAATATACACAGCTCATCATTTACTCATGTAACATACTTCAGCAATGATTTATTGAATGTTACCACAAGACAGTATAGGACTAGAGATAGGGATAGAGAGGGAAACAAGACACAGTGGTCTCTGATGGGACACTAAGACCATGGACATTGTCTTCTTGTGCCACTTCTTCCTCTGTTATCATTGCTTCCCCCCCTCTCTTCCCTCTCCTCTTTTTCCCACTTCTCCAACCCCTCCACTATGTCCTTCCCTTCCTCTTCCTCTGTCTTCTTCTGTCATGTCCAGCATTTGTATTCAGACTCCTTGAAGATCTAGTTTTTCTAGATCTTCATAGGATTGTCACTGACTTCCTGCACAATGGGAGGGGCTGTTTATCATTTCTCAATCAAGACTGTTTTTAGGAGAGAAAATAATTGGCTTCTTGGCATTTCTCCCTAGTAAACAAACACATAAGAAGGAAGCAAACCAATAGCCCCTAGGTCTGGGGGATTCCTTTCCCCACCTTTAGGACTCATCTAGTGGCAATGGGCCAGATACCATGAATGCGAAGTTAGGGCAAAATGGTGCTTCGGAACCTGCTGCTCTTTAACACTTAACACACTGTAGCACAGTTTCTGTAAGAAATGTTAATGTCTTCAAACTTAAAAGTTCAGAGAGATTATGAGTTATCATCTGGTCTCACAACAGAATGCTAAGAATGAGATAATTTATTATTTGGGGGGGAAGAACTATCATAAAGAACGTGGCTCACCTATGCAGTACCTACCTCACAGACATAAATATAATATTTATGTCTTAGGGAAATCAAGGTCACAAAAATAAAGCAAATTGATTGGTTTGTTGAGACTCAAAACTACATTGTTTCCAACTTTGTTTAGATTCTTCATTTTTCGTGGAAGCTCTGGTTTTTATGCTTATGAGTCATAGTAAGAAAATTTAAAAACACAGCTGACAGAATTTATGGAAATTTCATTCCAGTATTTTTAAAAGAAACACTTTTGCTGGAGGAAGGTAGACATTCATCTCTCTCCTATGTCATTATCTCAATTGCATTGGGCACCACAGCAGAGCTGTTCATCTGGTTGTTTACAGAGAAGCAAATGATCCTGTTAAGTTTATACTAAATAATTTTAAAGAGCCACATAATTCTGAACTTTGGAGTCAACAAGTACTGGCTTTACCCCTTGTTCCTTGTATAGCCTTAAAAAACTCATGTGAACTCATTAAGCCTTAGTTTCCCTATCTGAAAAAAAAATAACATCGGTGCTTACATCTTAGGGTTATTGTAAAAATTAAATGAGAAAATTACACATAAAGCACATTTAGCAGCACATCTGGCACAGAGGAAATGCCCAGTAAATATTAGATAATGTTATCACTATGATCATCGTGCATTCCCACTTTTCATAACTTCTGCAGTACACTCTGGAATATGTATTCCTCCATTTCTCACCAGGAACTTCAGTCAAGTCATTTAGCCTTTCTTATCTCTGACATATGTTCTTCTATATGAGGTTTCTTTTACATATAGTGAATTAGAATAGCTCCTTAACCCTCAATGAATTATTTTGAGATCAGCATTTTGTTGTCCAAATGATAATATTTAATAACAGAGGTTCTATGACTTGCTATTCCATGCCAGAAGTCTGACTTAGAGAAGGAGCTTCAGGGTGTCATGGTTCTTCATTATTACTGTTGATGACATCCAGGATCTACATTAAATTAGTGTATAACATTATTAATCTTTATTATCTATGTTATTAATACATAATAACATTGGTTCATTGTAATATACAACCTTTCACGGTGGTCGCATAGTTTCGACCTTAGTAATTTCCAAGCAAAAACAGCTGCCTTTCTATTCCTGTACCTTCTATCCAATTATTAAGACCTTGATATGTACTCAATAATGATAGAAGCCAGATATTAATATTCTGCTAGCTAGAAATTAATTACATAGGTATTATTTTCCTTATTCTTCAGGTAATGCAACATTGAGTTTAACCAAGTTTAAAATGTCTTGACCAAAACAAAAAGTCAGCAAGGAGTAAGAGGTGATGCCGGGATTAAACTCTAGGTCTGTCCAGCACAAAGGAAGTAGCCTCAACCATCACATGTGACCATACAGCATACTGACCACTGCTAAGGGAGACTTTTCAGACAGCCATTACAGGGAAAGTCATCCCCCCAAATGAACAACACCAAACTGTGCTGTATATGGTATTGCTTTCCTTTTCTCATGCATAATTCAGGTGGCTGTTGACCCATAGGGGCTACACCTGTTACTCTACAGACAGCCTACAAATCTTACAGTATGAATAATAGAAGAGCTTGATGGATTCTTGTGAATTTATGCACCATGCCAAGTTTCCAGCAGCTTAGCTGTACCAGGGTGGAATATTTACACTGCTGATTTCTAGGAGAGGTAACAAAAGCTGTGTAGCAATAAAGGGTCATTTAGCTCATCTATTGGCTAAACCTTATATCTCTTTTTAAATGTGGTCGAGCTGCATTCTTAACAAATAATATTTAAATCATCCCAGCTGCACTTGATAGAGGAAGAAACCAGGGGAGGAGCTATGTTTGTGTGGCTGCCGACATTTGCTGGGGATTTTTTTTGCCTGTGCGTGCAAAGCTCCAGAGCAAATGTAATTTGTCTTCAAAAGTGACATTTTATAGCTTTACATAAATTTGGCAAGAACTAAAGCATCTTTTGTGCTTCGTGTTTCATATTCAGATAAAGAAATTAATTGTGAAAGATGTAATGCCATTATCTACAAATGACTGTTTTGCTAAAATCATTTTGGATGCAGACAGGAAAAGTCCTCTCTAAATTGTGTCAGGTTTTCACTGTCTTCAGATTGTACTTGCAGAGCATCATCCCAATGGCTTGTCTGTGTGCATGGGTGCATACACACACAGTCCTCAGGGTGCCCGGGTAAGAAGGAGAGTCTGGTGACTTGGCTCTTCTACAGTAGAGCTTCTCTGCTAAATCTAGGGTCCTAGTCCTTGGATGTCCCATTCTTGGAATTCCTTTCCAGGGCAGTCCAATCTTCTTGATGTAGTGTTACTTGGCATGGCATCTAAGAGACTTAGTCTCACTTAGTGATATCACTAGAATAAGATAACTCACATCTGCTACTGTCTTTAAGTCAGGCCTTTGTCTAGAGCCTTGAAACTTTTATTTAATGCATCAAGATAACTTGATAGAAATATGACAAAATTTTCCCTAGTGGTTTATTAAATAATATTCATGTGCTATATTCATATTTTGATGATTTGCTACAGAAGTTTAAGTGAATGCATTTATTTGCATCAGAAAAATTATATCACATGGTCTTCCTCATTTAGACTTTCCCATAAAACAGCCCCATCCAAAGTTGTTCCTTTCCATTGGTTTCCATCTCAGCTATTTTTTAATTTTCTTTATAGCTCTAATTCATACAATTTGTAATTCGTTTACTTGTTTTTTATCAATTTTATAAGACATAGATCTTGCCCATTTATTCATCATTGGATCAAGAATGCTGAATGGCAAAATGAAGGGCCTCAATAAATACTTAACAAATGATTGGTGAAGGGAAATAAAAAACAGGTATTAATAGCTTAACTAATTACCTTTTTACTCTACAAATACTATTTGAGAAGTCTGATGGGAGTTAGTCTCTAGAATATTTAAAAATATTTTTCCACAAACAACAAAGCTGAGAATGGTAGACTTTGGATGGAAATATTGAGAAAAGGGAGGAAGGGAGTTTAAATAAGTATAAGAATTACTATCACTTCAATCTGTTGGGAACCACCCTGCTTGGTTTCAGAAGCTGTAATCTCCCATGGCTAAGGATCTTGGTGACCATAAGCCACTTAGGAGACAAAGCTTATCTTCCTTATAGGGGCACTACCTCTGCCCACTTTCAACTCACCCTGCTTGGCCCCAGAAGGATGACTGGTTAGCCAATGACAAGTAAGATCCCTCAAAGGAGTGATGACTTAAGACAGGCCAATTGTAAAGGGGTCCTCAAGGAAGGACTTGGGAGGCTATAGAAAAAGGAAGTGATGTACCCTTGCTGCTTGGCTTTTACATAGCCTGAATCCTCATTCTGTCTACAAGAACTCTGCTAATCTCTTGGCTGCCTCACTTCCCCTGCCTGACTTACACCTGAAACAATGCCTTAAGCCTGAAACAATGCTGTAGGTAAGCTCAGCCCAGTTCTGGAAAGGGCAGGTTCCCTGGGGTGATCAGGCCTAAGAAAGAATGCATAAAATCCCATGAATCCTACTTTGCTAATACCCTCAATTTAAACAATAAGGGTCCAAGCATGAAGTGAGTTTGTTCCCCAAAGTTTTATGGCCCTTTAACTATCTGATCCTGACTCAGAATAAACCCTCAGAGTTCTTTGAATATTACCTATTGTTTAATCATTTCTGCCTGACAATGATTGATGAGCTTTACATATACACTCTGTATTCCTATGCAAATTAAATCCAATAAAAGCCCATTGAGAAACAGGTTCCTGGCCATTCTCCTTTGAGAGATTGATCACCTTTCCTCCCCAAGCAGATCACATCTTGGTAGACTTATTCTCATCTGTGGTGGCTGGGGGAGGTGGGGAGGGGGGGTGGGCCCTGCGGGCAGAACCTCCCATATCAATATAAGTTCAAATTTCATATTGAGTTATGGACAAAATATCTCTAATTAAAAAAAAAAGTTTTGCAATCTTTAGGCCATACTCTAGAATAAGTATGAAAAATAGTAAAATCCTTAATCTGGAATTTGGCCTCAAGGAGGTCTCCTCTCTGTGAGTCCCATCTTCTTGTAGCAAATGTTTTGAGATTCTGAGAAGGTCTCAGTTGTCTGTGTGAATATTAATTTCTGAATCAAAAAGATGTCTGCTCATGGTCAACATTATTCTATTTACTTCAGAGTCAATATTGATGGAAAACAAATGGAAAGAAAGTTACCATGTACAGGGAGTTACACTAATCTTTCTCATCACAAATGCGAGCTGCTCATTGGGCAAGTTAATGTTCATGTTACAAACACTTATATAAAAAAGTGTTTAGTTTTTTAAATATTTTTACAAGCAAAGTAGATAGATAGGTAGAGAAAGAAGGAAGGAAACGGGTATCAAATGCATTATATTTACCAATATATCATGCAGTTATTTATATTAAAATTCAACACAGACTTATTTTCCAAGACTCTGAAAATGGTTCAATGACATATGATGCAGCCTTATGATAGACTGTTTTTGCAGATGGGATCCCTTCTCCCCATCCCCATACTCCTGTCTCCACCCTCAGAGAAGATAACTCATCATCTTTTCCACCCCTTCACTTGTAAGGGGACATCTGCCCTCCTCTCTACCCGTTATTCCTCAGGGCTGGAGGACTTGCTAAGCTTGTTGGTATGAAGTTGATGTTCATTAGCTTACAATTTCAGTAGTGTGGAATCACTTTACCTTACAACTGGGGCCATAGTTTTAGGTCTTGTTTTATTCTCTCTTTTTTGGGGGATGACCTACTTTGGGACCTGAAGGTCAGTGGTATCCTTACCGAGGTCTTTCTACCATGTGAAACTCACCTAACTTAGATTCCAGGGTCTGCATTTTAGAACATGTGTCTTAAATGCTGGTAGGACAAGATGCCCCATTCATTCTTTACTTTTAAGGATGTAGTTATTGTTATTTATGAACCTCTATTTTCCAAATAACTTTTCATTAAATTTTTAAGGTATCTGAATAGATTTTTAATTGAGTTGGTATTAAATGTATAGAAGACTACATGTGATATTGTCATCTGTGTAATATAAAGACCTTTGTCCAGACCATGAGATGTCTCTCCGTTTGTCTTTTTTATTAGAGTTTTCCCTCAAGGGAGTGTGTGGTAAGTAGGAAACCTGGGGAAATTGTGAGGATTCTTCTTGGTGTCCCTTTGTCTTTGGAGATAAGGTTGCTCTACTGGGTACAAAGAGGGCACCTCTCACATGAGGGTTTTATGACCTGTTTCAGGGGAGAAGGGTAGGGTGTGATGAGGGGTCAGAGTGATCTTCCTGTCTCTGACATTTTCTCAAACTCCTTCAGCTTAAAACAGTTGAGATCCCAAGGAGCATATTTTGGGGGTAGTATGACCTGAACCCCATAAGGTACAAAGGGAAATCCTCAAATATTACCTAAATATTGTATAAGCTGCAAGAATGTTATAGGTCATTTTTGAAAAACTTTAAAGACAGATATACAAGAGTTTTGGCAAACAATTTTTATTTTCTGGATCAGATCTAAATTTTAAAGTAAATCTTCTACTAAGGATTGCACCAGCAGAAAATTGAGTAAAAAAAAAAGTCTTGGTAATGGGCAAAAATTATTAGTATAATTTAATTTACCTGGAAAGTGACACTTTTTAAGGAAAACAAAGCAATATATTATATTTCAGACTAATCACAATGAGTAAACCCCAATAGGGTCTATGCTAAATTCTTTAGGATTTAAATTTTGACTATGGAAGAATCATAAAAATGTTATTTGATGGAGAAGAGAGAGAGGCTTTCCTATTTACTACTTTCCTTTCTATCCACTTTCCCAAACATTATGTGATAGCTGAGTCTTGCCAATGTAATTCTACTTAATCATTTTTATGAGAATTAAGTTGCCAAACTTTACATCAAATATCAACTAAATATTGGAAAAATACAGAATTTGTGGTTACATTTAAATTAGTGTGTTACAAAAAATTATGTAAAGACTGCGTTCATACATACAAAGCAAATGGAAGAAATGGGGCTATTTTCTGGAAGTCTGTGCCGACATCAGATTTAACCTTGAGATACCTGGAATGAAATGTATTACGATGGAAAGTAATTAAGAAATTAGGCCCAATTTTTTACTTCATTCAGAGTAAATAACACCTATTTCACTTAAATTTCAAGCAAAAAATACTTGTTTTCATCTTTTGCTAAAGAAAAAAATCACAGGAAAAAAGCTAAACACATTAGGATTTGGGAAACTTATTAATCATTATTTTGAAAAAGAGTTTGTTGGAAAACACAAAATTAGATTACACAACATATTTCTATAGCTAGATTCTAATTTGGAATAACCTGACAGTTTAACGGTGGCTAAGAGATTTCTTTTGTTCAATGGCATTTTACTAACCAGCTGCCATTTTGAGGTAGAAAACCAAATTTGTTCATACAAACAGTCAAAACAGTATAAAAGGCCTCAATCTAATTTTTATCTTCCTGTCATCCTGGGTGGATTCTCTGAAAGAATAATGAAGACTGCAGAGGTAAAACTCTTACAGGATTTTTTACTCTTATAATTTACAGTATATTGTTTTTTGACAGCTAGTTTTAAGGCTTTGCCCCTCCCATTCTAAGGAATCATGCTCAGAGTGTGGGAGCATGAGTCTCAGGTGGTATTTTTTTATCACTGATAATGAACACAGAGCCAACACTGAAACCCAAGGTCACAGGTAATGGAAAATGCACCATAGGCATTTTCATTGCCTGTATGTTTTTAATGATGTCTTCATTGTGTCTTGTTGGGTGTTGTTTTGTTTTCTTTTAACAGTTGCTGATGTTTCCCTGTCTCTGCCATTTGCTTTCTGGGCTGGTACTAGCAGTTCCATAAAATATTTTAATGGCCCCCTGCAGGGCTTCTGAAGTGAAGGGTCTGCTAATGTTTCCATTATGGCCCCGGTCTCGGAGATATTTATATCACAGCCATCTTAATTTATATTAGACCATGGGGAACATGTCACATAGGTCAGTCTTGGGAGCAATATTTTTGGTACATTTGAAAAAATTATAGTTTAAATTCTTCAGCACTTGTGTAGCTCTAGAGCCCTGAATCTAGTTACAGTAGCATTTGCTGGGGTTTTAGCTGAGTAACTTCCATAAAAGTTAATTGAAATTACCTGAATGAATCCTACCCGGATGCTTTGAAAATAGAAACTAACCTTGTGATTGCTTTGTTCTCCTTTCCCCTTTTCTCTTCTCTTAAATAGTAATGTTGTTGCTGATTAGCTAAGATGTCATTTATAGATGACAGTGGAATGATATAATGATTAAAAACAAATTGTACCTTAGTTCAATAAAGGATCCCGATAAAATACAAGACAAGGCAGTTGTTTCAAAAGGTCAAAAGGTAGTGATAATAGAAAGGTGGAAATGCCCATGACACAGAGCCCCCAGGAAGAGATGCTGTCCCAACAGGGGAGTCTTGCCCTTGGCTTTGAATCAAAGAAAATTAGATGCTACTTTGAAAAATGTTTGAAATCCACTTTCTTATTATAAAATGTGATAATGTTTTCCAAAGTTTCACTTAAATCTTGAATTAAAGAATTAAGAATGGATAGAAAAATATAAGGGAGAATATTTTGCAATATCCCAAAAATGTGTAGTAGATTGCTTAAAATTTTTTAAACATTTATTTTTTGAATCTTTACAACAACCTTTTGAATCATGGAAAATATCCATTTATAAAATAAGTAAATGAATAATCGCTGGCAGCATGGACTTTGCAGAGAGAAATTAATTTGAATCCTGCCCTACCACTACTCGCTGAGAGTTTGGGGCAAATTTTATATACAAAACATTTCGCAGAATGTGTTCTGAAAAAATGCTCAAATTGTAGTGCAACTGTATGTGTCCATTTGCCCGAGGCAGCCTGTGTTTAGGTTTGTTATCCTAGTGTAATTATTAATAACTCACCTTTCCACTCTCAAAAAGTATCCATTTCTGGGTGATGAATTACATCATCATACTATGAGGTAAGAACACAAGCCCTTGTCATGAGAATGTAAGGCTCCATCATAATTCTCAACCCACTACCAGATACCGTAATCAATTTCACCATCCAAGTTTGTTACTTCTTGTCACAACCCAACTCCCAGAGATCAGGGCTCCTTGTGAAACAGAGAGTGAAGCTGAGGATGACTATCAGATGTGGACAAGAGGACAGGCAGTCTGTCTGAGCAGAAGAGCTGCAGTGGTATCATCCTCTCTATCACAGCTCAGGTATTCACAGTTTTAAACTATTTCTACTGAAGAAGGATAGACAGTAGGAAGCGGAGCACACGGGCTGAGCACCACAATGCTGGAAGTCACTTTCTAGAGTAGGCGCAGTCGCATACTCAAAGCCTCCAGTTGGAAGTACACAGGCGACTGCAGATAAAAGTGTCACTGTTGTTATTCACCGTATCACATAGTCCTAGGGGCCCTTTGGATTCCAAGGTTCCAGGAAGGCTTCCTGTTCAGATTGCTCCTGAGAAAATGTATCACGTTATTTTAGTTCAGTAGTCAGTTGTTTGCCTTAGCTTCTTCTTGGAGTAAATAGATTAACTATGGCACACCAGTGGAATTATTACCTTGAACCCTAGGAAATTGTTGCTTTTTAACCATTTTGATGTAAAAGTGGAATTCTATCCGGTTTAACTTGATATTATCCTTTTAAAGTAGGAAAAGAAAGATAGGGAGCTTAATCGACCTGGCAAGTGATTCTGAAGCAGAGAGAAAGAGAAGAAACAGGGGGAAGTCACTGCACAAATTTATTGAGTGCCTATGTCTGTGTGTCAGGGAACTGTGCCAGGTGCTCGAGATAAAACTGGGAATAAAAATAGACATCATCTCTCCCCTCAGGGTACAATCTATAACGAATGTAAATTAGGAGTTTGTTATCTAGATACTTGTCTTATTTTTAAAGATAAATGATGATAAAGCAGCGTCTCTGCTTCCTTTTCTTTTAGATTTTTCTTCTTTTTTCCCTTTCAAGCTTTGTATCTATTCCAGAATATTTCTATATTAATGCACAGTTATTTTTCCTCCCTCAATCTGAAAGCCTACACTCATATTTATCTAATGCACCCGACACCATGGCTTGCACTTAGCTACCTGTTTTGAGGTCTGTGCCTCCTTCTCGAAGCACCCAAATGCAAGCTCCTTGAGGATAGAGTATTAATCTTTATTAACCTGCCTTATATATTATATTCCTGTCCTTAAATCTTGCTCAATATATTCTTGTTAAACCAAATAATGTCCACTCTATGCTGATGATGATATCTGGGCTATGTCTGAGTCTCGGCAAATGTTACCGTGTGGACAATATAGATGTAATCACTGCTATTCAGTTCCCAGATATTAAATGTAGTCACTAAACATTGTGTTTTCAGAGCAATTAAAATAATTTTCTCTTCTCATATGTGTGTGGCCTTAGGCTTTTTTCAACAAGAATAACAATGAGAATTACTTTTACTGCTTAAAATGAAAATAAAAGATTTTAGCAATTTAACTGCATGTTTGTCATTCTTTTATGCAATCCTACAAGAGATATCCAATTTTACTAAATGATGTTAAACATGATAAAACTTTTTTGTAAAAAGCTACATAAACCTTAAACTAATTTTTTTCTTATCTCTTTTCCCGATAGGAGACCTTGAATCTAGAACCTATGCTGGTTGTCCTGAGACATCAGGGGAGGATGAGGACAGCCAAGCTTGGAAGGTCACCAAGAGACTTGCTCATATACAATTTGTCTTGCTTCCTTCATTTCAGAATTTTCATAAAATTATATCCAGTTCATAAATAATATAATATGCAATGCATAGCAATTTATCCTTAAAATGAATGGGAATTCACATATATGTATATCTTTGTATATGTGTATGCATGGGAGGTATGCACACACACACACACGCGCGCGCATAGATATTTCACTGCATTTAGCTTTGAATTTGAGAAAATATATAAGAAAATAATGATAAATTCTATTACAACCTTGTTCCACATTATTACTTAATATGTTTTATATATATACATATGTGCTTAGTATAATTTATTTTAAAAGCTTATTAAACTACCTCTATCAATAAATGCATACATTGCCCTCCAAATATACTAGTCCAGACAATGCCTTTAAGACATGCCTTCAGTAGTAATTTTTGAATAGGTTTAATATGTTTCACATAGAATCTTTCCTAAAGAAACACTAAAGTACCTCTCCAAAGCCTGGGGAGACCAAACTCTAGGATTAGGAGTTGAAGAGTGAAGGATTTTTAGTGAAGTAGGTGTTTGCCCTCGGCAGAGGACTGCCCCAGTTCCTCTGGTAGATTCTGCCAGGCTAGAGTTGCAGGTCAGTGTATGCTGTCAGGTAAAGGCTGTGACAACCCAGGGTTGCACTCTAGTTTTTGCTGGAATTTGGGTGAAAGGCAGTGCAGTGATTCACAAAGTAATCACTTGGTTGTTTAAGAATGCAAACTGAGTTCAGGTAATAAATGCTCTCTTGGCATCTGAAGAACATACTGTAAACAGTTCTGTATTTAGAGCACCAAATTGTGTGATTTTAAAGTTGCCTCTTCTCTAGTCATGTACCTACTGTGGGCTTGTAAGGGTCAGCGGTACACCTCTGTCTAGTGGCACATATTCATACTGTGTGCCTCTCAGCACCAGACCAGTGCTGGCCCACAGTAGGTTATCAATAATTGTTTGTGAGCTTAATTTAACTCAATGTGGAAAACAAGTCTATGTTTATTTTCATTATAATCTTAAATTAGCCTTGCATCTCCCTGAAGGAAAGATTATAAATGAAGTGAAATAAGAGTAACATGGGAGGAAATAAGGTAATTGAATTTACAGTCATTTCAGTATGAGCTGATATTTGCTATGTGCACATTAATGTCCCAGGCAATTTTCTAGGCAGGTAAGTACTCTCATTTATCCCATTTGACAGATGAGGAAAGTGAGGCACAGAAAGATGAAGCAATTTGCTTAAAATCACAATGTTCATGTGTCAGGCCAGGATTTGATCCAGGTAATCTAAATACAGAGTCTGCATGCTTAACTGAAAAGTCATTTTCCTCCAGAATATTATGATACCAAATTAAGTTATAAAACTCACTCAGAAAAAAAATAAAGAATATTCATAAATTTTGCATTTTTGTATAATACTACAATATAAACAAAAAGTGAGGTCTATTATTTGATAGTAAAAATTCTGCTTTAAAAGCTTTTTACAAGGGATTAATCAAGTATAACAAATTCAGCACTATAGGTAAACTATATATTGTTTAGCATTTAACATGCACACACGTGTATACTCATTTAACAAACAAATACTGAGCAGTTATATGCAGGGCAATGTGCTAGTGAGGTGGGTGGGATGTACAACGGCAATCAAACCACTGACAGGCCTGAGGGACAAGGAGGTGAAGAGCTACAGTGCGAAGGACCAGTACAGACAGCGTGATTGGAGAGGAGAGGGAGGAGCGTGTGTGCAACTGCTGGACAGTTTGCAGTGAGAAAGAGAAAGCCTTTCAAGGAAACAGGTGGTAGTGCTCTTCACAAGGCGCAGAGAGTGTGTGAAGGTGAAAGATTGCAAGAAGATACCGGTCCTGTTGGTGAAGGCTTTGAATTGCAGCACAAAGCAAGGAAGGCATATGAGTGTGAGTGTGAGTGTGAGTGTGAGTGTGTGTGTGTGTGGCCATTTTACCTTCTATGCATCATTCTTCCATCACCCAGCCTGCTGTCAGCTGTTTATTGTGATGTATGTGTGAGCAGAAATCCATCAGGTTGTGATGGGAACAAGAATTTGGCCTGAGATGAACCTGGTTATGGATCCAGGCTCCGTCTCTCTTAGCTCTGAGATCTCAGAAAAATTATCTGATATCTCTGAGTAAAATTGGGATAACAATAGCTTGCAGATTATGAGGACTACATAAGCTAAACTTCAGTGCCTTGATTAGTAATTATTCAATACATATATTTTTATCTGTGAGTATGAATATCATCCTGTAAGCAATGCAAAGCTACTACAGATTTTCAGGGAGAGGAAAAACACACTGAATAGAAAAAAAAATAGAGGCTTTCTTTTCTTTGACTTAACTGAGGAATTCATCAGTAGCTAGTGATACATATTATTTGGTGCGCTATTTCCATTGCTGTTGCTCTGATAGGAGAAACACAGGTCACTCAAAGGTCACAGTGTAAGCGTCAGGGGTTTAGGGAGATCTGGTCTAATCCCCTCCCCCTGGGCACAGGAGTAATCAGGGACCGCTGGTCTTCCAAGAGTGGAAGTGAAACGAGTGCTGGCTAGAAAGTATTGTTCTGCTTCAGCTACGCCCCTCTACCTTTTTACTGTTCTTCTTAGCAAAGATAACCATGGAAACTGCAGTGATAATAGCAGGGAAATACCCTTTGGCTACATCGGTGGAGCACCCTGTTGTGCTTTTTTGGTTAACTGTTTCCTGCACGAGCGTGTAGTCAGAGTAGATGGATGCCCACTATCCTAACACTCGCCAGAATATCCAAGAAGAAAAAAGGAAGTAGTGACGGTGACAACTTTATGAATTGATTGCATGTTAGGGACTCAAGGAGAAAAAATTGGGGGGGTCAATGAGAGATTAGGACCCACGAATTTTATAGTGATTCTGTAATCCTAGAACTTTCTGTAATTCTGAAACAATTTCCATATACTGAATGCCTACTTTTATATTTCCTCCCTTATATTTTTAAATCTAAGCATGCCTTAAAAAGTTTGCCTCAATATATTTCTTTCAGAGCTCAATCCTCTGGAGGTCTTAGGAGTATATATTCCTTTTTTATTATGGCTTTAAGTCCCTGGAATATTTTTTCCAGCATTGAATTGAGTCAGCCACTTATCACTTTGTGCTTTTAGCCTGTCCAAGCCAACCTGAGCCCTCTCTGCTGACTGCCCTCAACACCCCAACTACTCCTGTGTCAGCAGATTTTATCCTCTTAACGCCTGTGCCTTCTTCCGGGTCACGGATGTATAAAGTGAGCAAGACTCTATCCCCGCAGCGGTCCATTAGTTAGCCCTGACCAGTTACCACCTGCAATTAGGTTCAATCTTAGTTACACCGGGAGGTTTTTCCCACATTCAAATATGTGTTTCCCTCACACTGTAATTGCTGACCTTATAAATTCATGTTTCTTTATTACATCAACAAATGTCTCAAATTCTGGGAAAGTGTAGTTTCGTTGCTCCTATTCCCTCTACATAAAGGCATCATGCCCCTTGTTTGAGAAAACTACACTGGTTTTAAATAGGAGAAATGGAGAAAACTCTCTCCATTTTGACACACTAGTTTTTGTACATATTCTTATTCTCTCTGTTTTCCAGTTTCCCTTTTAGAAAAAAAAAAAGACTAATTTGTAGGCTGTACTGTATCTGATTTGTTATACATAAGTTTTAAAATTTAAAACCTAAGCACAGATTTAAAGTATTTTCAATAGATATTGATTTCTTATTTCCAGATGAAAATGCATTTTATATATTAATGACAATTGCCTGAATTAATGGAAAGGCTATGGAAGTAAAACTGCCTTCTGAGGTTCAGAACTCTGGACTGTGTGAACGCTTTTGTCAGTAAGCCACCTCCAAAGGTGAAGTTATCATTTGATAACTGTAAATTGCTTGATCAACTAAGAAATGTTATCTAAATTTTATTAGTGATAAGTCTGAAGCATTAACTTATTTTTAAGAGACTGTACTTTATCAAGTGACTAATCTAAGCCTGGAAATTTGTAGTAAATATTTTTTAAAAATTGATTGATTGATTTTAGAGAGAGAGAATGAAGGAGAGGGAGGGGGAAGGGTAAGAGTGCAAGAGACAGAGACAGAGACATCAATTTGTTGTTCCATGTATTCATGCATTCAGTGGTTGCTTTTTGTATGTGCCCTGACCAGAGACTGAACCCCAACCTTGGTGTAATGGGGACAATGCTCTAACCAACTGAGCTACCCTGCCAGGGCCATATTAAAATTTTTTAATTTGAAGTCTTTTTAGGGGGATAAATGGTGATGGAAGGAGACTTGACTTGGGGTGGCGAGCGCACAATACAATATAAAGATGATGTATCATAGAATTGTATATCTGAAACCTATATAATTTTATCAGCCAATGTCACCCCAATGGACTCAATAATAAAAAATAAAATGCTTTTTAGGTTTAAACCGAACTACCATCTTGGGGTTCTTTGACTTGAGGAAGTACAACTCTAACGTTTGGCTGTGTATGTCTGTCTCTGTGTCCAAATTACCCTCTTTTTTAAGGATATCAGTCATATTGGATTTAAACCCCACTCTAATCCAGTGAGCTCATATTAATTTGATTACACCTACAAAAACTTTATTTCAAATAAGAGCACCTTCATAGGTTCTGGATGCATTCAAAATTTTGGAGGACACTGTTCAATTCAGTGCAAGTACATTCTAATGTATCTCCTGATAATATTGTCCTTTTTATTGCAGAGACCTATGGAATTATAGAGTTTATATTGCTACTAGGGCTTAAGATTCTTTAAAGCATTTTTCTGTTTCTTTCATTAATCAAATACACATTTACTAGTGAATATGACTATGTGTTGGGCACTGACTGTTTTAGGCACAATGATAAGCAAATAACGTGCAGGACTTCATTGGGCTCATAGTCTAGTGTGGGTGAGGCACACAGACAATAAACTAGTAAATAATTGACTATTGTCCTCTCACATATCCGAAGAAAATAAACAAGAAGGGAGAGAGATTCACTGGGGTGGCATTACTGGGGAGGGACATTTGAACAGACATGAAGTATGAGAAATAGCCAATGATGTGAATTTCCAGGCAAAGATACTTGAGGGTGAAGTCACAGCCAATGCAAAGACCTTAAATTATGACATGTGGCATATTTAAGGAATTGCAAATGGGTGAGTTAATGAGGAATGCAATAACAAAGGAAAACGTAGGCTTTGAGGCCAGACAGGGAGACAGGCATCAGATTTTTCAGGGTTCTTTAGACTTTGTCAGAAATTCAGATTTTATTCTATTTATAAGAGGAAACCCCTGGGGTATTCTAAGTATGATATAATTTACACTTTCCAAAATATTATTCCACAAGTAATGTTTGCAACCATTCCCCATGACTGTTGCAGAGTTAATAGTCTTTCCATGTAAGTCAGGATAGTCTGGGCTATGTTGAAATAACAGATATAAACTCTAAAATTTCAGTGGTGTAATACAATCAAGATTTATTTCTCCCTCACCTAAAGGCATACAGGTCAGCAGTCTCTCCTCCGTCCCATGACTGCATGGTTTAGAATGTGTTCTCCCTAAGGAAGCCATGGTGAGGAGAGAAAGAAGACCAGAGGATCATGTAAGATATTTTGATGGGCCAGTCCTAGAAATGGCTTATGTTGTATCTGCCCACATCCTGTGGACCCGCACTCAGTCATATGGTACCCAATTCCTAACAAGGGAGTCTAAGAAATTTTGTCTTCTTGTGTGTCTAAGAAGAGGAAACAAATGTTCCTGCCAAACTCCCTGAGCCAAGATAACTTGGACTTAATGTCTTTATAAGCTTAAGAAGTTGGTAGACATTCCATCTACTTCTTCAGGAACAGAGATGCAGGGCCTTCAGTTCTTTCCATGGTCTTGGCATCAACAAGCAACCAGGAATTTCATTCATCGGATATAGTTCCAAAGCCCATAGCCCTCCTAACTGATCTGGGCTCTTGAAATAGTGATGATTGTCCCTGATTACTCAAGATCAGATTTGACTCACTCCACCAAACTGGAGTAGCATAGGTCAAAGATATTTATCTGAGACCAAAACCTAGAATATGCTCATCCCAGGCAATTAGTGAACAGTGAGCCAGGATTTAAACTCATAGCTTTCCTACTCCTCATCCCATGCTCTGAATCACAAGAAAGGTATAAACAAACAAAATAAACAAACAAACAAAAGGTCAACAATCTCATAGACACAGAGAGTGTACTGGCGTTTGCCAGAGGGGAGGAAGGTTGGAAGACAGAGTGGAAGAGGTCAAGGGATCAAGGAGTACAATTGGTAGTTACAAACGAGTCATGGGCACATAATGCACAACATAGAAAACATAATTAATAATATTGTGATAACTACGGATGGTGCCAGGTGGGTAGTGGAAATATTGGGGGAAACAATTTGTACAGTATATGGTGGTCTCATTGCTCTGCTGTACACCTGAAAGTAATACAAAATAATATTGAAAGTAAACTGTAATTGAAAAATGAAAAGAAAATTTGAAGGAGTAAAACAGATCTTCTGCCTATTTTGATTTACCCAAATACAAATATTTAGGATAAAATTTTCATATCCATTCATAAATTTTCCTAACACCTAGAATTCTAGAGTCAATAGTTTGTCTTTTAATGATAAATCAGATATATATTAACTCTTTTTGTGACAGAGATATTAAATATAAATTTTCTCAAAAATTCTAATGCCATGGAAGTAAGAGGCTGTGCCCGCTTTCCGTGAGGGCCCCGCTCCCACAGATGCCACCGCCCAAGCGCCCGCCCTCCCAAGCCGTGTTTATCTCTGACTCTCTCATACTACTCTGCACACAGAATGCTTCCAGCAAATGTTTGTTAAGTGAGAGAACTGGTATTTCTGTAAGTACTACATGGTTGAAAATATACAGAGGAACAAGGAGCACTAATACCCTTTGAAAAGATAACACGATGTGTGCTTTCATTTGAAAGTATTGAGAGTATTTTTTGTTTTTATTTCTTACACATATAATGCATGATCATTGTAAATAGACAGGAAATGCTGATGTGTTTTGTATAGAATGTATGATATGTATGCATATAAAATGGGCTTTTACTAGTCTACTGCTTTGAATTTTTAAGTTTCTCACTTGATATCCTATTGGCTGCTACTGAATTAAAAACAAACTTTCTAAACAATATCTAATATTATAAGGTTACTCTGTAAACTTTTCATAGGCCATTTGTGCTGTCATTTTCTGGAGAGAAACATGAAAATTCAGGTCTAAACCTCCCATTGAGATAGTTTAAAGGCTTTACTAATGTGCCAATAAAATATTCTTGCCTCAAAAATCGATGTAATCTCAAAAGTAAAATTTTTTTCACATGTAATATGCACACAACAGACTTATGCAAAAATTCTATTGGTGAAAAGCCAAACAAAATATGATACCTTCATTACAAATGCAGGGAAAACTGAGACAAATAATTAAACAATCGTGGAAAACCCATAAACACAGTGCACAGGCACTCACACACATGCACACACAGTCTCGGTGACTTCAGACCATAAGAAATTAATTACAGATTCACTACTAATGAACATATGGGGTGAGTGCTGACACTCAACCGGTTTCAGTTCAGCGATCAGAGAAACAAAGCAACGCTCACAGACGGATAGTGGGGGAGACATCAGTGAGCGGGGGCCAGGAAGCTACATTCCTTCATAACTCTGGAAAACAGTTCCAAAATATTCAGACGGAGGGGGAGAGAGCTCCAATATTCATCCCCTTCTGAACATGAACAGAACTTCTCTATCACTACCACCTGTCATCTCCACCTCTCGGAGGAGCTGCAATGTCTGAGGAGGAAGAGGCTTAAGCACAGGGGAGAGGGTAGGCAGAGAGGCATTGGCCAAGAAATACGGCTCTGGGGCAGAGAGATACCCACCCCCTTAAAAAATAAAAAATGAAACAAAAGGAAAGGAAGGAAGAGAAAAGAATATGGTGTATAAAGAGAAGAGTACTGAGGTGGAATCAGACAGTTACCTCTACAAGAGGCCGTGAGTTAAATCCAAGGGTAACTCACTGAGCCATTGTAGAGAAGTTAAGATGATGATACTGTATGTCCTTTTTCATTTAGACGTGCTGACAAGTTAAAACACCCTGGCTGAAGATGCAGATCATGAAACACCCTTGCCTTTCAATATGCTGAGTTACAATGTCAAGCTCAAAAGAAATCACAGCAGCAGAATCAACACCACTTTGTCTTGGGGATTCTTACCTCACTAAAGACAAGAGGCAGCCAGTTTGGGCTTCATATCTCTTAGCAGGATGTAAGAGCAAGTAATACCACCCGCAGTTACAAAATAGTGAGTGCTTCCTCCTGTATTAGTAGGGATGAACAAATTTCTCTCCTATTTCTAGCCATGTCCAGAATCATTGGTTCATTAGTCGGCACCCATGATGCATGTATTATGTATTCATACTTAAATATTTATTGATTCACATTGCTGGTTCTTCCTATTGAGTCTATTCTCCTATTCTTACTCATCACTGTTTAGATCCATGGAAAATGCTTTAATTGGTCTATAAGATGGGACAATGCTAAATGTTTTTTGCCTATGTACATTACCTATCTTCTTACTTACGGTTACATTTAAGACATTATTCTTTAGGTCTTTTAACTTCTTTGGAATTAGATACCTTTAATATTCTTCTTACTTCTGGAAACATTTTCCATCAGCTTATATGACCTCTAACTCTATGTTGTTGAAGGTTTTCAGGTTAATATGGATATTAATAAATTCATTTAACTTCTGGTTAAGATTTTCATCTTCCTGTCTGTCAGAACTTCACCAATTTTGAAACACAAATCAGATACTGACTTTCAGTTATAAACAAAGTTTGACAGTAATAATAATTAGAAAATCTAGTTTACTATACAAATTTATCATTTTTACCAGAATTTACATAAAATCATGCCTAGAAAACAATTTAAATAATGTAAATGGACACTAAATAAGAAAATGTGATGAATTCCATACTATCTTTTAATTGGCAGTTGGCATCTTTGTTTATTCTCCTGGCTATAGAAAATAAACACAGCTCTAGCTAATGCACTTCCCAACTAAATCCTCCAGTGCACAAAATAGTATTTATATAAAATGGATCACTATGGCATTAAATAAGCACACTTTTTACAAATTTCAATGGCTAGTTCTGAGTGGAGGGGGTGTTTAATCACTACTTCGCTGATGCTGAGAAAGTTTAGTGTGTTAATAAAGATTATTATTATTAAAGTTTAACTGATTGCATTCAAATCCCAACTTTTCCATTGCCAACTAAGCAACTCTGGCTCTGTTTCATTTTATGCATAAGAGAAAAAGTAGTTATTTGGGGAAACATATTTTCAGAGCAAGCACTCAAGGGATGATGGTATCATTACTTTGATAAATGAGTTTAAAGGGAAATGACTTGTTCTGGAAAGGACAGTATATCTAGGGGTGAGGTGGCAGGTGTCTAGGGAGGAAAACTGAACCGCACAGCCCCTAAGATAGGGATGCTGTTGTCTCCTTGTTAGGCGTAGTTCATGGGTCCTATAATCATGTTCCATGCGTGCATTCGAGGGACATGGGACTAAAGAGAATGAAAAATAAGAGAGTATCCCAGCTGAGTCACTTTTCCTTGTGAAGATCTGTTTGGACATGTCATCTAATCTTTGTAATCATCGAAGAAGGGAAAGGACCAATTAATTATTTATTTGCTTCATTGTTCTTCAAATCTCTATATTGTATTTTATAGATTTTTAAAGTTTAGCCATAGAAAAAATGGAAAAACTTCCTCCTTCCCTCTGGTGGCCCACCCTTCCCCTGATCTCCTCCTACCACTCTGGGTGTTTCTTCTGTCTCCTACATGGACTCCTCTTCCACTCACTCCAGGCTCTGGGCTCAATCTTTTTATTTTTTTAAATTATTCTCTCTGAGAAATAGTTAGCCCTTAGCTTCATCTAGCACCTAAAATTTAGATTCTTTAATATCACATATTGAGCTGCCTTCTTAATATCCTCTGGATGTCTCACTAAGAGTTCAACATCATCACTTTTAAAATAAAATGTCATTTTCACATTCCAAATCTGTTTTGCCTCCTGAGTTTCCTGTCTGAGGGATAGCTTGCCAGCCACTCATTAGCCCAAGCAAGAAACTTGATGGTTATCCTGCTTTCCCCACACTCTCTGACCCCAGTCATCTCATTGTCAATCGAGTTCTACGAGTAAGGTCTTAAGTCACCCCCAGCCTTCAGTCTTCAGGTCTCGTACTTCAACTTGTCATCATTTCTTCTCTGAATCACTAACTACAACAATGTACTGGTCATCTCCAGGTGCTCCTTTCATACTATTTTCCATTCCAGAGTCTGAGAGATGGGTCCCTTATTCATGTCACTCCTGTCTTTAAAATCTGTTTATTCAATCAACTAGTATTTATTCAGCATCCACTCTGTGCCAGGCCCTGCTCTAGGGCTCAGGGCATTATGGTGACCATGTCCTTTCCATAGTGCTCTATACAGTGTGTGTGTGTGTGTGTGTGTGTGTGTGTGTGTACATAGAGATACATCTATATTTATGATGCTGTATCTGTATCTATATGTCTACCAATATATGTCTTACAATAAAGATAACTCTCTATGCATATATTATATTTATACATGGACAGATACATACAAACATTGTGCGTATATATATGTGTGTGTAATATATATACTACATATTGCATGTGTATGTAGTATATATACTAAATGTTATATGCACTATATAGGTATAGATATATCTCATATATAATAGACATATAAGAACATCAAAGCTGCCGAAGATTTCCATTTCAATTTGGAAATGCATTAAAAGTACTCTTGTCCTCCTTGTATATTCATCCACTTATCCATTCAACAACTATATTTTGGTACCTCTTTAATGCTTTCACGATAAAAAGTTCAAACTCATTCGTCTTACATACAACTGCCTTTCTGATCTTATATCTCTGCCTCTCCCTGTGGCCCTATTTCCTGCTACTCCTTCATACATCTGCTATATTCCAATCACAAGTTTTGTGCCCACTGTAATCTTGTCTCCAGCCTGAAATTTGGCATCTTGTCCCCTTATACTGGGAATGTCCTTACTTGCCTTACTCAGGGATACTGAAACTTATTTATTCAAAGTAATTCATCTTGACCCACCACAACTTTCAGGCTGTTAGAGACACCTCATTACACATAAATCTATCCTGCCAGTGGCCCACTTTTGTAATATTTGTTAGTATGCTGATCTCCACTGTGAACTCCCTCATACATCTCCATCATATTCACTTTCGTGCACAATGGCTGGCTCATAGTAGCCATTCATAAATGTCTGTTGAAGGAATAAATGGAAAAATGAATGAGTAAATTAATTACTCCACAAACACTTGGGTTACATGCTTGCAAAAATATTCAGAGATTTGTTGAACAAAATTATTTCATTTCTTCTTCCAAAGAGTTCTGGAATGATGGCCTAAAGATACTATAAAAAGTTATCCTAAATTGAAAATCAATTTAGCAGCAAAGGTAATTAAATTCCAACAACATTGCCATCTTTTAAAGTATCTAAAAATGTAGTTAACAACAAAAAATACCAAAAGCAGTAGGAAATAGTTCCTAGACCATTCTTATGAGTATGACTTTTTGTTGTAAAATGTAAATGATGAGGCTCATACCTTTTTAAATCTCTTCACCTCCCTCAAAGGGCAGCTTGCTGCAAAATATTCATTCTGAGCTCACCTTTACTTCATCTGCCTGCAGTTCTGAGAAAATGATAAAATCTCTGCATTCTTCGTGTCTACTTCTCCTCACATTTTTCTTAAAGATGAGGGGGCAGGCATACACTGGGGATGTTACAGGTTTGGTTTTAGACCAACACAATGAAACAACTATCATGTGATAGAGCAAGTAGCAATCTCTTTGCTGGCAGAGGACCTTGCCTTCAATTTGTAAAACACACACACACACAAATATGCAACAACTGTGAGGTGCAATAAAACAAAGCACAATAAAAGGAGGCATGCCTGTGTCCTGAAGGTACCAAACACTGAAAATTGGTGTAGCTGTTGAAGCTAATCTCCTCTGTCCCCCAAAATGTGAAAACAGTGGTTGGGACGAGCAGTTTGCAGGGGATATAACAGGAGACCCCTGACTGATTTGTGGTACAACCTCGGACCACAGCTCAGTAACCTTTGGCTTCCAGACCTTCCCAGGGATCCTCCTACAAACAGAATGCATCTACCCTGCTTTCTGTGACCGTTTCCCAAAAAATCGGACCTAAAGAAATTAAGATTCTTCAAATAAAGGGTCATTTAGCATCCCTGGCTTCTAAAAGGCTGAGTCTACTGCAAATTACACATAATGCTTAGCACAATTAGTATGCTTGAGAAATGCTTTCTTGTGAAGCAATGGATATATGAATCCTAGAATGAAGATTATTACCTCATACAGGAAATGGAAAATTTTATATATGCATTTATATATACTTTTATGTATACGATATTACACATGTATCCATCTAGCTAAAGCCAGATGATCAAACAACATAAATAATATATGGATTAAAATTCAATCTGACTTGAAACAATTATGTAACGTTCTGAAATCTCCTGAAGTCATAGGGAAGTTAAATTTCCATTAGTAAGGCTATTCTATAATGCTGCATTGTTCATTAATTGTTGCTTGAAGATTGAGTATGAAGTAATGGATTCTGTGGCACTTGTATAATATTTTATATTCGGAAAATGCTTTGCAATTGTGTGACAGTTAAATGTTAACTAACCTTATATCCATAATAGATGACAATAAGAAATTCCTACATGCAGAAGGACAGATTGGAATGTCTTTAAATGAGACCAGAAACCTTTTTATTAACCACATATGTCCTATAAATTATTGACCTGTCTACATCTTCCATTTTATGATCAGTCTTTGAAGTTAAAAGTTTAACATATAACTTATTCATTCCTCAATTTTTATTTGAATCTTAGAACAGAAACCACACTGATTCCAGAAATCACATATTTCTCTCTAATTAATATTCATCTCAAGTTGTCAGTCTATCCTGTATTTTAGTGTATGTTAGCATAAATATCTCTTCTTCAACTCTCTCCACGAGCAATTTTCAACTGGTGTGCTGCAAGAATTTTTAAACCATGCAGTACTTGACCGTGTAGCCAGGGGCACTGACCTCTTTTCCCTCAGATTGCCAAGTAAAAAAATGACAACAGCCAACACAACAATAGCTGTCTGGCATGAATGAATCAAAATTACACCTATTTTTTGTCATACTAGCCTAAAATATATTTTTGGTGTGCCTCAGATTTTTAGTAATTAGTTTATATGTGCCATAAGATGAAAAAGGTTTAAAAGTCCTGCTCCATACAGTAGAAATCCTTTGACACTAGAAATTTAATAATTTCTTCTGTTTGATTGATCTTTGTATTTTTTATGTCCAAGTCTTTTGGCTTTCTTATTACTTAATTGTGTTTATCCTTCAATAGGCTTGACCAATTTTTTAAAAAACATTATTTTTTCTCATTTTCTTCCCATCATATCACACTTAGGAACATGGGGACTTTGGATAAATAATATTATTCATTCTTATAGAAATAATGTTTTTCAAGATCTTAAATTAGAGAGATAGGGGTTGTTTTTGTCTAGTTTAGTTTTGTTTTAAATACAATCCAGTAAATTAAATAGGGCATGCCAATCCTACCAAAGGGAAGAAACTCTTTAAGAGCCCATACAAATCACACCTTGAAAAATCTTAACTCAAAGTAGCTATTTGCTGAGAAATAATTGAAAATAGAATTTATACTGATATCTGCTTAACAGGTGGTGATTATAGATTGCACTCTCAGTTTAATTATGTAGTAATGTGCTTGACTCTTTAATCAAAGAAACCAGAATGTTCACATTTCTGATTGGAGTCAGAAAAACCAAGTAGAAAGCACTGGAAGAGTTCAAGTGGCATCCTATAAGATCTAGAAATAGGTTAGAGCAATGCCGAGAAGAAAGGGAAGGCAAGGTGGGGGAGAGTTTGCTGTACAATCATCACAGTGAGGCCACAGGCAGAGAAGTGTTAGGAAGAGGACGAAAGCATTGCTGGAAAATCAGGCAACAGAGCAGAGACATGAATGTAATTTCAGACATTTCAGAATTCGGGTGGAGGTGTCTGACAGGCGTAGGGAAGTTTAGAACTGGAGTTCGGGAGAGAGAGCCGGTGGGGAGGTGGAAAGTAATGGATTTACAATTCATCTGCATACTAATTTCTGTGGGTCTATTTTAAACAGATATCTGGGTTTGCAAAGTCAAAACCTAAGTTCTGCATATTTCTTTCTGGATAGTACTTGGCTAAGCTTAGGTAAAGGTATCATAGCAACTGTTATATTTATTATACAAGATTATATACAAGTAGAGAAAAATTTAAGAAAATAAAACACTCAAGTACAATTTAGGACCATTTTCTTTAATTCTTAACTATCATCACTTACTACCTATCTAACTTTGGCTTTCCACACAAAATGCCTCAAGTACAATCATTTTTAAGTGACAAGGTCTTTCCCTTGGGGGAAAAATGGGTTTGAGGTTAGTTTCAGAGTCTAGAATGCCATGGCTGTGGAATCGTGAGTTTTTAAAGTTTGTTTTCCCCTTAACCCCAATCAATACACCACTTCTAACTAGTCACTTGTACCCACTTCAGGGGTGGTTTTTTTAGCATTCTCTCTGCTGTAAGGGTTCTATCCTGGTCCCACTTCTGATCTCCAAGTTCCCTGTAGTTTTTAGACTTGGAGAGAAAGAGAGATACAAAAACAAAATATTAAAATGAAACACCTGTGCCACATTATTTGTGACCATGAGACTGTAAAACTCTTCCTAATCAGACAAAATTGCTGTCTCTTTTCCACCTCAACTTTTTGACCCTTGTAGCTAAAACAAATCATTGCTCATTTGCATTACATAGTTCAGCATCGGTCAGCTCTGACACAGGTGATTTCGCATACAAACATCTGAAATATTCATATTTATCAATTTTACTAAAGTATTTTACAACTTTAAAGTACACTTTAATGGAGTCTTAAAACATTTAGAAAATAAAGATGAAAAGAAAGAAGTTTAAAGCAGGCATTAGTGTATGCTCAATATAGTTTGTGGTATACATATTTTTCTAAGCAGAATACTACGAGAAGTTACAAAATAAATAACTTGGCTCTTTTCTGTTATCAGAATTTAAGTTGCAGGGATGAACTCCAATGAGAAAAGCCAGTCTAAGGTTAAAGATCCAAAAATAAGTAAATAAATAAATAAAGTGTGGACACATTTGGCACAGCCTGACAAATAAAAGAATAAATTCATATCAATATAAAAGACTACTTAAAAATAGGTATAATTATATTTTAACAGTAAAGAGACTCATGGAGGATATACTCCAAAGTCATACTTACTATAAGGTAACTAGTCTCCCTTTGAATATATTGAGAATGTTTATTGGCAAATTTATTACCAGATTTTTGGTGTTTATGTCTTACCATTTGAAAAGCATTGCTTCCAACCTACAAAGGAATTCTTATTTTCCTAGGATGTGCTAAGCTTCAATATCCACTTTACAGTTTACATTCTAGGGGCATCCTGTGTTCTGTATACAATCTATGGAGTAAAGATGAAAATGTATTGCAACACTTGATGTGTTAGCAAAAAATTTTGTGTATCATGCAAGTTATTTATATAATTTACTGAGCCTAAAACAGCTATAATACATTGCCAATTTAAATCTTTACATAAGAGAGAAAATATGTGCAATTTGTAAGATAGTGCTTGAAAGCTGTTAAGTTTGACACATTGCCATGACTTGCATCCATCTATTGTGGATTCTGTGGTGCAAGAGTACACAGCAATACATAAGGCTTAATATCTTTTTTCTTCTTATAGTTCTCTCATTAAAGCAGACTCAAGAAATGCATATTTGAAAATATTTCTTTTCCATGGTGAATATGTGAGAACAGCAACATAGCAATGTTTTCATTTTTATCTCAAGATTCTACTTAATATCCAAAGCATTCACAAGCAAGAACGAGTGAGCCCAACCAAGTGGGTGATTTAACAGGGGTGTTTGTGGAAGTTTCTGCTGCAGAACAAGAAAGCACAAAAACCAAAAGGCTGAACCCTAGCATCCCCTCTCACTGAGGTAAGCGTCCCCCCAGATAGTGTAGGGCCGTCATCTGGGACAGTTCCCCAGGGGAAAGTTTTCCCACTTCATCCAGTACTTAAACCATTGAGTTCAGGAAAACCGGTTAGTGCTGAAGCAGGATGCCAGGTAGGAATGTGAGAACTGGGCAGGAAGGCAAATGGCAAGCAACTATTCCATCAGTGAAACTGAGCCTATTAATAACCAGAGGTAGCAAGGACAACCTGATTCATTTGGCAATGTTTTCCTTGGCCACTATTACTAATTACACTCATTTTCTCAGTCTGCTGTTAAACCCCAGTGGGATGGAGTAGATGGGATATAGATAGGGTTGCCAGATTGAGCAACTAAAAACCCATGAGTCTCAGTTAAATTTGAATTTTAGATAATCTCTCTCCATCTCTCCCTCTCTTTTTATACACACACACACACACACACACACACACACACGGGGGGGCAGAAGTAGGTTTACAGTTGTGAGTACATGAAACACAGTTTATTGTTGTATTATTATTTATAATTTTTGTATTATTTTCCATATGAAAAACTGTAAACCTACTTTTGCCTCACTCATATATATATATATCAGTGAATAAATTGATAAATTTATTTATTTATTTATTTATTTTCAATAAATAAAATTATTTGTTGTATATCCAAAATACAAGTTTACCTGGAAAGTCTTCATTTAATTAAGCAACCTTCGAGATGGAGAGAAAACCTGGAAGAGGACGATCGTGTGAAGAAGGCAAGAGGAGGTGCATGGCAGCGAGGTCAGCTCACCACTGTTACGTGAACAGCCTCTCGTTGGCCCTCTCTATCCCCCCCAGCATGCGTCGTAGAGGCCCGTGCTGAAGAGTCCTCGTGAATTCTCCTCTACTCTCGAGGAACTTTGAAAGTCTGTTGTGAGATAAGAGCCACAAATACACTTTACTACATTTTGTTTTCCGAACTGCTTTGTTGTAAGGCTTAAACTTCCTCCTGATGACCTCACACAGTTTGAATGATCATTCACCACAGATTTTTCTCTTGTGAGCATACAGTTTGTCTCCTGAGACCTAGAAATAATCAGGACCAATGAGAAAGGAAGCCTTCAAAATGCCTTGAGCTCAGTGCTTTTGCATCTGCCAACTGCTTTCACACACACACACACACACACACACATCTCAAGGGAATTTTAACCCTGCTCATAAACCATCACCTTAGTCTGACTACTTTTTAAAAACTTGCTTGTCATCATTACAAACAAAAAGACATATTTTGGACAACTCACTCAAGGCAGATGCTATGACAAGATTCTATTCCCTTATTAAACTCATGGAGGGCAGCCAAACTTTATAAACCTGGGGCACTTTAGCCATCAGGACTGATAAGATGATGGCACAGTTGGAAATTTCAGTCCAGTCAGCCACCTAAATTATATTTACACTCCGTTATCTATGCATCTGTTTAATTGGTCTGTCATTACCGGGTCTGTGTGAAGTGCAGGGCTGCACCCGGGGTTATCCTAAGTGAGATCACAGCCATGTTGGATCTGATTGAACTCTTGGTAGCTCAAGGGTTAAGGAGAAGCCCTTCACCATTTCTTCAATGAACTCATGCTTTGGCTCTCCCTCATGCATATAGAATGCAGCTCACATCGAGAGTGAGCGCATGGTGTTGTGATCTCATCCTGTAGTGGGACATTACTTTGTTGGCTCCCGCACTTGAAGCAATTTGAATTTCTCAGCAGCCATACATCACCAATTTTGACAGAACTTGCAGGTCTGTTCTTCACTCTAGGCCTAATGGATGAAATGAAACTTGATGAGCTCCCAGAGTTGGACAACCTTCAGAATGCTGAGACAGACCAATGAAGAAAAAAAAGCCCTTGTGTTCTCCAAAGAAAGAGCCATTGCCTGGGGCATGGTCCTGTTGTTTCAATGAAGAGCCATTGAACTTTGCAAACCAGCAGGTAGTCTATAGGATGACAATAGCTTCTAAGAGTCTTCTGTTCAGCCCTCCTGTTCATCCAGGCAAAGAAGATAACATGTAAAGTATGCATATTGCCTGACACTCATCATCTAGAAAAGTGAGTTGCACATGAAAAGTAGATTCTCAATAAATATCAATTCATGCTTGATTATCTCCAAGAGAAAGGGCATGTTATAAAGCAGTTCCAACTGTTAGGGTTAAGTTTCTTTGTTTCGGGTTTTGCTTCTTATTTGTTTTATTTACATTAAAATTCATCTCAACTTCTTTTGATTAAAATTGGTTTCAAGATTAGTAGCCCTGGATCTATTCCTGTTGAACTTGTATGTTTAGAATGATAGCTAATAACATAGTTTTCAATGAATCAGTCTTCAGGTACATTTGTTAGATGTATTATTTCAGGTGTATTTTTTTTTCTAAATTTTTCTGAAATATACAAATTTCTCATTAGCATATTCTATTTCTTTTCAGGCCAAAAACAGCATGAAAACATCTCATATTTATTTTTGTTTTACATAATATGATTTCGATGTGGCCTCTCATAATAGTTGGTATGTAACCCAGATAAAAGCCATTGACCTAGATAAAACAATTTGTTGTATAATGCTGAAAGGAGTGTTGAATTTAAGATCAGATCCTGTCTTTTGCTTCCTCAAATACAAATCATATTCAGTAATGAATATCGGAATGGGGTGAAAATATGGTTTCGCATAATGAAGTTTTGCTTTCTTATTAGTTAAGCTCAGCAAGGATGGAGGGCAGGGCTGGCATGGAACTGGTGTGTCTTGATGTATTATAAAACATTACGGCTTAGGTCCACAGCCCCTGAGCTGAGGTCAAGTGAAGGTGGAAGAGATGACTTCATGCAGACTCCTGCCAGAAGCCTGCTATCTGATGTCGACTGCTGACAACAAGCCAAGTGAATGCACAAAAGTTTGGTGCCTCATCTGACTGCATAATCGGTCTACACGCCCAAGATTAAAGTACTTGTAAAAACTGAGGAATTATCAGGGTGATGCAAATTTTACTTCAAAGGAAAGGCGATGCTTAGCTGTATTCACAAACAACCACACTGACCTGACTCTAAGCTGCACATATTAACACTATTACATATATTTGACTCCATGCACTTAAAATGAGGATAAATGTTAGAGCTAAACTTCTTCCTTCCAATAAAATTATCAACTCTGTCTGTATAATGTGCATGTGTATTTGCATATTGCCTGTCCTCTCCCACGTTGGAATATAAGTCCATGAGAATGGGAATGGTTGTCTGTTTTGTTCACTGCTGTACGGAATCCCCCAGCACACAGTCTCTGGCCTGTAGGAGGCACGTAAGAAATATTAATTAAATGAATGTTAAATAATGGAAATAGGAAACACTGAACTGAGGCCACTGCTGGACAGAGAAAGGACAGGAACAGACTGAAGAGTTGTACAGGCACACCCATTGTTTCTGTAACCTCACCTTAAGAAGCAATCTGGAATAAACACGCCGGCACGTTGAGCTCTGACGCCATTCTGCCACAGTTCGGGGGCAGGACATAAAAAGCAGTTTTGAAAATTCGTTAGAGCACCTACCATGTGATTAAAATTTATATATGGTTTTGATTCATACAGAGAAAAAGTTAAAATGCTTTTCTTTTTGGCTTATCTATCTTCCAAGATTATTTTAAAGTTATTCTTTGCCCTCTTATCATCTGTGTCCTTGTCTGTTTTGTCAGAAATGGTCACAATAGCCTTATTTATTTATTTATTTATTTATTTATTTATTTATTTATTTATTTGCTTAATTTATATAGTATCTTTCAGATGAAATATTATAACTGATAGTTTTAAGCTATTGAATAGTTAGTCAAAATTTTAACATTTACCAGTGTATTTGAGTGACTTGAATTATTCAATCCCATCATGACTTTAGACTCCAAATTATTTAGACAAAATGACTTTATTAATTAAATTGACCAAATAATTTTAATTCTCTATTTTACTTTGCTTCCTTCATCCTTTGAAGATTATAGAAATCTTCCTAACATATATTATACACTAGCTCCTATTCCTGTCTCTTAGGCTATAAGATTTTGAAAGGTAAACAAACTTCCAATGATTTTCTGAGCACATAAAGGCCGATGCCAAACAAATGATAAGCAGACTGAAGAAGTCTGTCCTAAATCTCACATGTTGACACTGACACATTTCAAGTTAAATAATTTCTTTGGCAACTGTTGGCAGTTGGAGATATTTCTTGGCTCTCTATCCTGGTCTTGCCATACCTCAAACTTGAAGTAAAGTCCATGGCCTCTGGAAGAAGCAGTATAACAGATCTGTGAGCCCCAAAAGCTCGCTTGAAGGGATTTTACAATATAAGAATCTAGAACATGTTATAACCCATTTCTAAGAAAGTTTCTCTAAGCTACACCATAAAATATGGCCTACTGGCCTCCTTTCCATTCACTCATTCCTTCACCCAAAAGATACTTTCTAAATTTCTCTGCTGTCAGGAAGATGGACCTAACAGTAGAATACTGTGTTGGCGTTGTCTGTGGATAGAAACATTCTCCTCTCTACACAAAGTCATATGGCAAGTCTAGACATACCCCTTTGGAGATTTGGGGTTCTGTTTTCCTCCAGTGGTAAGATAAGTGAGGAGGAAGAGAGCCCTCAAAAGTCATGCAGAAAAAAGGTGAACAAGATTCTTAAAGGCTATCCAACTTGGATGTTCTATGAAATATCTGAGGAGTTTGTGAATGATCCTACATAAGGCTTTTCTTAATTTTCTTTGGATAAAACTCTTCTTCCCCAGGAAGGCTCGGTGCACATTCTTATTTTGTGCCTTTGCTCCTATGTGCCTCTGTCTAGAATGACTTTGTATCCTCTGCCAGATGGACTATGACCCCCATCCTCCAATGCTCAGTGTGAATAGAACCAAAACCCCTCAGTGTGAATAGAATCAAATTACCTCTTTTTCCATAGAAGAAATAGCAAAAATATTGCATTTTGACTGCATACTTTTTTCCATTTCTAGTCACCGTTCTACTTCTTTTATAAGATAGCCTTCCTTAGTTCTTCCTCTGAGTTTCCTTAAAATCTTTATTTACTGATCTAATTATCTTTAGATATTTGCAACATATTTAATAGCTATTCATGTGCTTTAGACAGACTTTTGGAAAGTAGTGGGTATTGTTTTTCTTTGCACCCTACATCTTAACCAGATAAATGTTTTACATGCAACAGGCTGTCAGTACTCTTATACATGGTGAATACTAACAGAACATTGCCTCTTTTTCCATAGAAGAAATAGCGAAAAAAATTGCATTTTGACTGCATATCTTTTTCCACTTCTAGTCATTCTTCTACTTCCTTTATAAAATAAAGGGCTGAAGATTCAGCCTATCTAAAAAAAAAAACCCTAAAAAACAAACTAATAATAGCAGCTATAAACCAGCTGCTACACCTTTTAAGCTCCTGGAATTCACTGTTATCTGATTTCCCAGGCATCTCTGAGTTGTTGAATGTTTGATTCCACATTAAATTCTGATTAACTAAATGATTATTCAGGTTCCTGTTTCTCTCCTATTCTGCTTGGCCCTGAGATGGAAGACAGCAACAGAAAAAGCCAAAACTAAAGCTCTGGCCAAAGACTATATAGGGTAGGAGGTTGGGGGTGGTACATGGGTAACCACTTTGAATTATTGTGGTTACCCATAACCACACTTTGAATTATTTGTGTCTTCAATTATAAGTCAAATTAAAATGGCCAATCCCCTAATCAGACCTTTTCCTTAAGTAATTTGAATTTATCTGTACTTTATTATTTTGCTTTCTGGTCATTCTTGTCTAAACCTGATATAACTTACGACAATTGATATAATTTATCTTTCTGATATACTTCACTAGCCATTACATATCTAGTACTAGGTAACTTTTCTAAAAATAGTTCCTTCTTTCTTCTGAGTTAGTAGTCAGGTCTAGGTCTCACAGTGAATTAATAGTGACTCAAATAGTGAGTTAGGGATCACTTTGGAATCGGGTTTTCTTTTCCTAACTCAGAGCTTTCATATAAGTGTTAAGATCCAAATGCCACCAGATATCAAGCTCCTTTTGAACACATAAGTCATGATTCCACTAGCAAATAACTCAAAGCATATAGATACATATAATTTTATGAAAGTACATATCGTAATGAGAAAAATAAAGAAAAGACAAGATTCATTGTCTTTCGGTTGAAATTTTAACCCCAAATCTTCACAGTTTGTTTAAACCAGGCTTCAAGTCAAAAGAGATCACAAATGGATTTCAGGGAGACCATGATGTTTCTCATATTTAGTCAAAAATTTCATGTGTATATACATTCCAAGAGACTATATATAGATGGTCATATTTTTAAGTATTCATTAGCCTCCAGTTTGTCACCTTGAGACCTTGATCAAAAAGTTTCCAAATGGTAGTGATATTCAAAACAGGAATTGTTCACTTGTTGGATCTAATCCAACATCAATTCTTATTGATAATGACACTTAAATATTAATTGAATGTGCCCTCATGTCACTATTTCTACTTCCATTACTGTGGTTCAGGCATTTATGATTTCCTGCCTGGACCAATGTGATAGCAGCCAAAACTGTTCTTTTCACCAACAACAGAGAGCTGCTTAATATCCTTCAGTGAGTTTGTCCTTCACAGATGCTAGGCAGACACCCCTGGGGTGACTATAGTATGCATATCTGCAATCAGTATTGTTTTACTTTCTTTTCAGTTAGTGCATACAAAAGAGACAATCAGATTCCTACGAACAAAGGTCATGAACAATCATCTTCATACTCATGTCTGGACCATTGTAGATGATGAATAGTTATTTGTCTAATTGAATGACTCTATAACCCTCAATGCCTAATATGTGCTTTTCATATGGAAGAGACTTAATAACATTGAATAAATGAATAATATTTTTCTATGCTATGTATCCATGTAGATGTATATTTTATGTTTTCATTATTTAGGCTTTCTTCAAAGCCCTCCTAGGGGGGAACAGGCAAAAACCTTCAGAACAGCAGGAGTTTACTTCTACATATGGTGCTTTAAGGAACTTGTGTATCTTAAAACCAAAGTAAATCTTATTAACAGAATAAATTCCCAATAAACACATAGTGCAGAGTGGAAGAAATTTAACGTAGTCCTGGAAGTAACTACCTGGAAACATCTTGTTCCAAGGAGATTTCAAGATTATTTTAGTACTTTATGTAAACGTACAATAACAAATTTTGAAAGTTGTTTTATCAGGGACTTTTTGACTGTGTAGAACAGGAGTCCCCCAATCCTGGGCTGCTGCCTGTTGGGAGCCAGGCTGCAGTGGGCCTGAGCTCCACCTCCCATCCCCACCCCCCACCCTGTCTTCCACATAACAAGTTCCCAGGGCCTAAAAGGTTGGGGATCTCTGGTGTGAAATTAGCCCATTAAGTTTATTCCATTTCTCACTTTCTTAAAAAATCCCTAATACATATTTAGTTATGACCTTATGAAGGTCTTGTATAACAAAACCACTGAAGCTCAAGTAGCTGCTCTATTGTGGTGCCACCAGCAGCATAAATGGCTTATTTTGCTTTTGCTTCTGGTTTCATGTTGGCTAATTACCAGAGATGCTTAGCTCAGATAGCTAGATTTAGTGTATATCCTTTGGTTGACAATACATTTTTGAAACAAGAGATACATGTTTAAATTTTAAAAAGTCCAATGGCATATAACTAAGTATGGGAATAAAAAGGCATTTATAAACTTAAAAGATCAAACCTATGTTAGATTACCAGTGTTTAAACTCCGTGCACTCTGTTATACACAACAAACATTCATCAGCTCCAACATCCCAAACCGCATTGTGCAGAATGAACCCCCAGCGATCCATCACCCCTGGAAATGTGCTCACCCTGCTTTCCAGGTGGCCCTTTGCTTCCAAATAGCCTACGCTTTCTATTCAGCCATTAGCCAGCTATGGGCCTTGGACAAATCTTTGAGGCTTAATTATATCATCTGTAAGGAATCTAATACCTTAACCTATATTTAATCACAGGGGCTGGAGTAGATCAAGTGTTGAGGCTCTTTCCAGTTCCAAGGTCTAGTAATAAAGAATTTACTCAGCATTCTCAGGCTTAGTAAGGGAAGCCTAATTTCACCAAGATAAAAATAAAATGGGAAAGTCAAAGAAAAGCATTGGTGACCATCAGGAAGCACTGGACATCTTCAAAATTCTTAAAGTTCTACAGTGTGTTCCTTTCTCTCCATTCCAACTGCCATTGCTTTAGTTAGCCTAATGTCATTTGGGGGGAATGAATCACCATATTTCTGATTGATGTTCTTGAAAAAGATTAGCTTTATTCTTATCCTTGGTAAGTAAGCACTTGGGTATATTCACTCACCTGCCATTTCTTAACTTCAATACTTCCCAAGCCTTCTAAATAACTCTCAGCTTCTCACTCATAGCAGATAATCTTTCCTTGTATGCAACATCATTAAAGTTAGATGAATCCTTCCCTCAAACATGGACCTATTAAGAGGGAGAATATTAAGAATAAGATAAAAAGAAAAGGTCTTCTGTGTACTCAGTATTTCAAGAAGTAATGTAGCCAAGTAATTTTGAGAGAATTGGGAGAGATTTACAATTAAAATAGCTAAAAATGGCTACTTTTATAATTTGGGTACATCTAATTATTAAAGCTGACATTGAGAAAAATTGTGCCACTGCCCTGCAAGGAGACATCACTTAAAACTTTTGTTCCCAGAACACTGGCTAGATGGATCTTGGGGCCAACTCAAAATGGAATTTCCTATATTCGCAAAAATGTGAAGAAAGATATTTTATATAATGAGGTACAGAGAATTTTCAATTCTAGATCCTGGGAAAGATAACATTTCTAGGTACTATATATTTGAACCTTGTAGCTGGGATAGGGAAAAGGAGGAAGGGCATTAAAGGTTTTAGATCTAGTTTGAAAAAATGCTTTAAATATTTTAATGATGTATTATCTGTAAAAAATTAATGCATACGTACTTAAAAAATTCAAATAACACATAGAAAGACTGTAGTTTTTCGTGTTTAACAAAAGTGGACATGAACTTCAAAGGCTTGAGAAATAGCTGTGTTTTCTAACACAGACACATTTTTTTTTCTCAAAGAATCTAATTGGTAAACCAATTGTTAAACAGGGGATTTTAAAAACTGGAACACAAGAGCACACATTCAAAAAGCAAAACAGAAGTACTTTTATTCATGTAGAAAAACAGGATTAATCCTGATTGGAATCTCAAATTAGAAATTTCATATTAGAAGTTTCATATTACACTAACTTTCATAATTTGTTAAAATAAAATTCCCCACATAAAAAGACATTTACATCTTCACCAGTGCTTGTCTGAGACTAAACTAGCCAAAGAAAGTTTCAACCACAACTGAAGATGGAACTGAAGAATTTGTTATAGTCGCTGGCCTTGGAAATTCATAGAGTTCACATGCTGACATTCCTCAGGAGGCTCTGCAGTTGTGTCTGTGTTTTTCATACCTTGGCAGAGCAAATTTTAATGTTGACTACAGGATTACTGTAATTAAAGATTTTATGTTGTTAAGCAGCTCTAATGTGACCATAATTCAGTTAATTTTTAGAGCAATTACAGCAAAGCATTCCAACAAAATATCTTGGTGAGGAGATAAGGTAGAAGCTTAAAGTATAGGACACAATTAGCAGGAAGTAGATATACATTAAAATATTTATAATATGTTCCTTAATTGGGTTAGGGAAATTTGTTTTTAAAGTCATTATGCTTAAATTTCTTTTGTGGAGTCCATGCATGCATTCTTGAAACCTTCCTTAATCAGTAGGATTTCAGAGTAGAATTAATTCTCAATTATTTGCACTAATGGAGAGAAAAAGAATAGAAAACAAAATACTAGCAAAAGTAGGTAACTTTATGTGAAAAGGAATTAGAAACTCCAATTAGATAAAAATGAACCTAAAGGTAAAAGCCCAAACTATAAAACTCTCAGAAGGAAATATGGGTGTAAAGTATTGTTAGTGGTTCTGCCTTTAATCACAAAACGGAGCAGGATTCTTTTAAGTTACAAAGTAAGTGAAGCTAATTTTTGCTTGGGTCCTTTTGACATTATAACCTAATTATAGTTATATAGTCCCCTTATGTTGGAAATAAAATATTTTGTTGGAAATAGAATGTTTCTGTATTAACTTTGGATAAACTTTAAAAAGGAAAAGTTTACTTAGGCCATAAATAATAAAATCAAGAAAACACATCTGCTTTGAACTATGGATCTCTAAGTCATCATGATGAGTGCTTGCTAATACTGAGATTTTTATTTGAGCCCCTTTGAAGAATCTAAGATAATATTTTGGCCTTTTTCCTCTACAGAATGACCTCATCATTGGCTCAAAAAGTAGGTGAAATAATGTTAATAATTCATGGAAGCTATTTTAATATAAATTTATTTGAGTTGGAAAGCATTCCAGGTAAGTACATTTTTTGTCTCTAAACTTGTAAGTGAAGTTTTATGACATAGCAGTAATATTATTAATGTAGTATTTGTTTTCATTTTATACTCTCAATTTCCTACTACAAAGTAAGATTTTGAAGGTCAAATAGAAAAAAGAAAAAACAATTTTTAAAAAGGCAACATCTGAGAGTTACCTCAAAATGTATAGTTAATTAATTAGAACATTACAGAAACAATTATCTACCACTAAAATAAAATAAAAATTTAAGAAAGTGTATGTCACATCTCCAAACACAGAGAGCTAACTCTTTTATCTAACCAAAGAATGTCTGATAAGTATCCCATGAGTTTCCACATATCTGGGATCTTAAATGTTTTGTTCACTGTATCCCAGCATGAGGCTGGATATTCGACAAAAAATGGGCTGAATGAATTGTAAGGTATAATTATTGTTAATTGGTGGCAGTATTAATGATGATATATCACATCAAGATCAAAATGATGTTTCTTATTGAAGGTGGTAAATTAGTATGTGTTAGCTCTCCCACCAATGACAATTGTGTCTGCTTTTATTTTGCACTGAGCAAAACACTTATTTCTAAAACACAGAATTCTTCTTACTAAAGTCTACAGCTTATTATCTCTTTAGATACAATGTACTCTTTTCCCATCTATAACATTTATATATTATTGGATATATAAATATGCATTTATATATTATTGAATATATGCAGCCTAAATTATTATGGGGAAAAACAGGTTAACACACAAGCATTTAATAAGGATGAAATAGAAGGAGAATGTCTGTATCCCCTTTCAGCACGAATGCCACTAAGACTCGTACTAACACCAATTCCTTTCAAAGTTCTTGCTCAGTGGCTTAGAGATGAGCTTCTGTGGCTGATGGGAGCCTCTGCCCTGCTGGTAAGGAACCTGGTTCAGAAGAGTGCTTACATTCTGTCCATCCCTACTGTTAGAAAAGAAAATTTTTTAAACCAAAATACTTTAGAATTCAGTCAAACACGTTCATGATAATTTTGAAAACTGTCATTAAATTTGCCTACCTAACTAGCACATAAACAAAAATAATTTGACAGACAGGGATAGACATGGATATTTAATGGGACTATTAAACATCAGCCTGTCTCTGAGAAGATGGGTTGAAAATAATGTTTTGTCAAGCTTTAGAATTGAGTGAAATAAAACTTAGTTTTTCTACTTAAATTGGCCATAAATGTCCCCACGTACCTTACTATGCCTTCACTAGCATCATGCATAAACCAGATTCATTGACGAAGACGGACATGTTTATCAGAAGTGAGGGCAGAGAAAAGCAGGAGGCGGGGAGTCACTGACACCAGCGAGGAGAGATCTCTAAGAAAACGTGACTTCAACAGTGTGAGTGGCTGCGGAGATGACAAACAAATACCTAAAAAAATGCCCTTTAGGTTTAGTGAGATGGAGCTTATTGATAACCAAGGTAAAGCATAGTTACCAGTATACTATGAGGATTAATGGAAGCCAGATTACTGAATTAAAGAGTGAGAGATGAGGAATTGGACAACGCAAGAATTAAAAGTGACTTGTGAACTTTTGATTATGAAAAGTAGTAGACTGATAAGAATGTAATTACGTCCCCAAATTCCTTTGACTCTTCTCCATTGACAGCTGGAAAATATGCCTCCTCCTTGGAATTTTTTTCACTCTTTGAATGCTTGACATAAACAAACAAACAAATAAACAAATAAATAAAAACACTGTTGCTCATTTCCAGAACTGTAGCTTAAGCAAATGGCAGCTTACACTTGGGTTTCTTCTGAAATACAGGCATCGTTCTGCGGGGAAGCCAATATTGAAAAGAACCAACAGACAACACTGGTTTTCCAGCCACGTGGGGAGCAACCTTGGAAGTGAATCTACCAGCTACATTTGAGCTCCCCTGGCTGAAGCAGCACTGGTGAGACAGGAACTGAGCTCTGCCCTCATTTTTGATCTGAGAACAAAATAAACAATTGCCGATGTGCGAGCCATTAAGTTTTGGGGTGGTTTGTTCTGAAGCGAGAGATAACTGACACAGCTGTTGGTGCTGCAAGTGGCATGCCTGCCGCTGCGACGAAAACCTAAACATCTGGGCCACTGACGTGAGTCTTGGACGGCTGTCAGAGCTGGAAGGGCCTTGCTTGGGGAAGCTGAGAAAACTCAGGGGGAGTGTTATTCAAAGCCTCAAGGGATGAGGAGAATGTTAGTGCAAGTCTAAAAAGCTTCATAGTGCTGTTAGTGAGGGTTTAAATAAATATCATGGACAGTTTGTAGAAAAGGGACGCAGATAGTGGCAGAAATTTGGTAACACTGTCACCTTCAGAAATGTGGAAATAGGAACACACCTACTGAATTCAATGATCTAGCAAAAGGGATTTTCCAAGCAAAATGTTGAAGGTCCTGCCTGGCTCCCTCTAGCTGTTTATGATAAGATGAAAGAGGAGAAAGATTAGCTAAAAAGGGAACTATTGAGTTTCTGGCAAAATTTACAGGAAATATAAATGATTCAGGGTGTGCTAGGCTCAAAAATAAAAGTTTCTGACTCCCAGACTCTCTAGATGACAAAATATTCTGAAATTAAAATATGGCTTCCACATAAAGAGTCCAGTCTAGGGTGGGCCGCAGAGACCCTTGGTGAGCATGTGATGGTGATTTCAGGCAATGCCTTATGGAGCCCCTCAAACAGACGAAAGACTTTCTAAAGATGGTAAAGGCATGTATCACAGATCCTATTAAGCAACAGGGCTTCTAGGAAAATTAAGGACACAGCTCCTTAGTAATCCACAGTAGAGCAGGGTTTGTCTCAAATAGAGTTTTGGTTGTAGCTTTCGAACCCCAATAAGATTTAAACTAAATTAAAATAGGTGTAAAGATCATTGTTCCAGAAGAAGTGGTACCAGCTTGGACAGAGATAGTGCATAATGATATGAGGCTCTCAAACCCCTGCCCTGTGCCTTCTTATGTCAAGAAGCATGTGGGAAGGCAACTGAGTTGCAAACTCTGTTTTCCTGTGGAAAAGAAAGAGTGACTCAAAAGACAGGGCCAAGAGGTGGAAGGGGACAACTGAAAGCCACAAGGAAGCATTCACAGGGAACAAGACTGGGCTCCACTCAAGGAACTGGCAACATGCACCAGGACAGCTTAAAGAACTGCTATGGACCTGCCAACAATGCGTCCATTTTCACCATTTTTTAATGTGAATGTCTACTGTGGCTATCCTGTGGGCATTCCACCACTGTTTATTGGTTGTATGGACTGTGGGGAAAATACCATGTCTCTCTAGTTCTCAGGTCTTCAGTTTGAGGGGCGCTGTGCCCAAGGATCCACACTTCATACCTGGACCTGATATCCACGGCAGGAGCCTGAACTCAAGCCTGAGCCTGATCCTATCCTAGAATGAGACTTCGGTCCGAGGAGGAATATCGGGAGGATGTGAATCTATTTTTCACGTGGGATAAATAAAAATTACTCTGTGGCCATAGGAGGACTATGGTTTAGACCTTAAGAAACTGGCAGCTTCTCTTCCTATCTCTGAGAATTCTCACTCTTGGAATCCCCACCATGTCGTGAAGAAGCTGAAGCAGCACACGGAGAAACTCAGGAGGAAAAAAATCCCTAGAGCTCCAGGCCTATAAAAGCCTCAAATGCATCTCCCCCTCTCCTTTACCACATGCAACTCACCCAAGGGTTGTTAATGTACTATCATAAAGGTTATTTTTCATTTTATCCCACACACATACAAAAACATATGTAGTGTACATTACAGTCACTATACACCGACACCTCAGCTGTAGAAACAGAACGTCCGCAATACAGCAGGTCCTACTTGCTCCCCACAGGCATTCTACGTCTTCATTCCAATGGCCACGGATATCCTGAAGTTCATGTTTAAAAATTGCCTTCTTTTCACCAAAGTTTTAATATTTGTGTGTGTAACCTTAAATGATATACATTTAATTTTTTATTTTATACTTTGAATAAGTGTAATGATATATCATGTACCCTCTATAACATATTTTCTTCAAATAATTTAAGATCTTTCAATGTTGCTCTGTGTGGCTGTATTTTATTTGTATTACAATTTATAATACAATTTTTTTATACTCGGTTAATATTTATTCCTGATTTAGACCCCCAATAGGTCAGATTCGTGGTTGCCAGAGGCAACTAGTTTTTGTCTTATACTTTTATTCACATTTACCATCTTATGCTGATCTGAAGTACTTATGTTAATGTACTGAATACACTGTGCTTTTCCTTAGTGTCTTTTGTGTTTTGTTTAAGAAATCTTGCACTGCTCCGAAAGCATAAATTCCTCTCAATCTTCTTTTAAAACTTGCATAGATTAGCTTTTTATATTATGGCCTTAATTCACCTGGAATCCATCTTTATATGGTAAGATGTAAAAATCAAAACTCATTCTTTCCAGTAGGTTTAATGAATGTTCCATCATCATTTATTTAGCACTCCACACTTTCCATATGGATGCTCCATCCATCCTCACTCAACAATATATACGCCGACTTCATTACAAACTAAGCTTCCACAGTCACATGAATACGTTCCTGGATTCTCTATTTTGTTTCATTGTTCAGTTGACTAACTGATATCAAACTGTCTGAATCAGCATCATATATTGTTTTATCTTGATACTTCCTAGGGAAAGCCTAATGCCCACCTCCATCTGATTCCTCCTTCAGACGTGTTTTGCTGTTATTTATCCAGTGTTCTTCCGTATTCACTTTGGAAAATCTTATTCACAAATGCCAAATGATCTCATTGAAATTTTGATTAAAAGTTTATTTAGTATGTAATTATTTTTGGTAGATTTTATGTACTCCTATCTATATAAATATCATATCTCTTGATTTTAGTTCAGAATTCTGTACTCTCTTAATAATGTTTAATAGTATTCACAATCAGCTTGTCCATCTATTATAAAAGTATTTTATGTATTTATTGATCATGTAAATGTTATGTTTTTACAATAAAATTCCAACTGAAGAGTAAAATAAATACATAAAAGTTCACAATAAAAATGTAAAACTCAATAAATGATGATGTTGGGAACAAGAAGATATAAAAATGGAACAGAAGACTCCCGAAGGACGCTTTCCCTCTCAATATTTTCCTTCCCAGAAGTGCTTCTCCTGTCTAATTCATAAAACAGTCTACTTTCTAAAACTTTGTTTGAATAGAATCATACACCATCTGACTGGTTTCATTGGCTCAACATTGTATTGGTGAGGCCATCAGTGCAAAGTTAGCTTATTTGTTTCCATTGCCTTATGATATTACACTGCAGTAATATTCTGCAATTTACTTTTCTAATGTTGATATGTAGTTTTGAGTTTGGGGCCATTAATAATAGTATGATTATGAACACTTTTTTGTATACCTGTTGGTGCACATACGTTTCTGCTGATGCATACCTGTTATATCTAGAAATTTACTTTACCTTATCTAAAACTAGTAAGTTAGCATATGACTGTTTCATGAATGCTGGCAGAAGACAAATAAATTTACTTCTGATGACACAGAAAGCAGCATGAATGTCAACACGTTTGCACCAGTTTCCCTTCCTGCCATCCCACCAGGTGCCGTAGGGGTGAAACAGATAACTAAGATGCATGTCTGTGCGTACAAGTACAATGTTAAATAGAACTGGTAAGAGCAAGCATCATTTCCCTTTTTTAGATCAGGCAGTGAGCTTTCAAAATTTTATCATTAAATATAATGTTGACTCTGTGTCATTACTACTTTTATTATTGATACCATTGAGGTATATTTTAAAGAGAATATAACACATAGATTTTAAGTGTAAGATTGACGACTTTTGATAAACGCATACAGACCCCAGGAAGTCCTTGTGTTAGCTCCAATTCTAAGCCCCCAAGTTCCAAGTCTCTAGGTTACATACCCTACATAGCACTCCCACCCTTGAGTGCAGCCAAGATCTGTTAATATGACAGAATATCACTCCTTTGATTACACTACATTATATAGCAAGAGATTTTGCAGATATAATTAATGCTGCTAATCAGTTGAATTCCATTGAAAGGGAGATTATCCTGGTTGAGCTTAACCCAATCAGGTAGCTATGAAATAGAGGAAAGAAGAAGCAGACTCTCTCCTTCTGATACGTGGTAACAGTCAGGTATGATGTGAACTGACCATGGAGGGGCCACATGGCTCGGACCTGGGGTTGACCTTCAGGCATTTGATTGCCTCCTGGCTGAAAGTCAGTAAGACACAGGGACCTTAGTTCTAA